>PXNZ01000581.1:0-44839 GCA_003012085.1 Trichoderma brevicompactum | reverse complement strand
TTTTTTTTTTTCCCTTCTCTTTCTTCTCCCCTTACCTGCAATACAGAATCTTTCCTTTACAAAATTCGTTGAGGTATTTTTTTTTTTATTAGACACTTTTCGTGATGATTACAAATGTGAACATTTCGCAAAATTGTGAAGGCATTACATCTGAATGTGAGAAGAAAAAAGAAGTAGAGGAAGAAAAAGAAGAAGCATTGGTTGCCATGTAAACTTATTTATTGCAAAAACTAATCAAAGAGGTCTTTCTGCTGTGACCCTCGTACGCCCGAATATTGCTTATTTATGGTACATACAGTTCCCATTACGTTCCACCCCCCCTTGTCTTTGTTTTCATTCTCACGATTTGCCCAAAAAACGCCAGCCATCTTCAATTCCCTTTCAGCACGTCTTCTAAATCTAGCTCAAATCCATCTTCTCAGACCCGGGAGCGGCAGCGGCGGCGGTGCCGGCAGCAGCACCGGCAGCGTTGTTGCCGCCGTTCTGGGCTGATAGGTCGACGCCACCATCGTTGCCAATCAGTCGCTTCTCGGACTTGTTCACAAACTCGATGCTTCTGGCGGGATCGTAAAAGAGCTGGAAACATCTCTTGACGTCGTCGATGCTGACTTGCTTGGATTTCCGCTTAGCCGAAACCAGCTGCGATGTGGTGATGAGATTGCTGGCGTATCGAAGGCCGGCTTCCTGACCAATCTTGGTAAGCAAGGCGAGAGCGTCTGCTGAAACATCAATCTCTTCCTCTTGCGCCCTGATGGACAGAATCTTTTGGATTTCCTCAGGGTTGTAGTGATGTGTGTTGATGATGACGACACGATCCAGGAAATCGAGAGGCAGGCCGTGTGGGCTTCTATAGTCGGTACCCCGAATACGCGAGTGACCTCGGTTGCTGGCCATGATGACGACTGGCGCCAAATCATCTTCCAGGGCTCGGTTGATGTAAGAGAAGCATTCAATATCGAGCATGTGGACCTCGTCGATAAACAGAACACCAGGAACAATCTCGGCCTTGCCCTCCTCTTTCCACTCCCCAACCTTGGTGTTGATCTGATCGCGGATCTCGCTGCGAATCTCGCCGGTATCGCCAGAGAAAAGAGCGAGGAATCCCTGTGTTCGCGAGTTGATGACATCGATTTCATGCAGCGTCACTGTGTGGACCACCTCCTTGCGTCTTTGCAGCTCGCCATCGGGGCATTGCAAAAATTTAGTGTCGACGCCCATGGCATCATAGTCGCGAGATCGCGCATATGATCGACCAAGTTTGGTGATCTTGCCAGAAGACTTGTCAATGGAAATGATGTCGCCAGCCATGACGCGCTCTTTGGTCATGGCATCAATCATTTTCGCACCCATATCATACACGGCCTCCATGTCAGTTGTCTTGATTGTCAGCTTGCCTTGCTTGGCACTGCCGGTGACGCTTCGGTCAATCTGAATCTCTACAACCTCTCCCTCCATAATCTCGCTCTCCTCCTTTATGCGGACGCCGATTGACTTGCGGAAGGCTTGCGTGAGAGCCTCGGTTTTCGACATTTCGAGGGAGAAGATCTCGGAGGACGCGAGAGTCGTGAAGGGAACATCGGCGCCGAGGGACTGCGCCATTCCCATGGCAATGGCAGTTTTTCCCGTGCTGTTGCATTACACACGTAAGCTAAATGCCAAAATGAGGAAAATAGAGAGCAGGAGACGGGGAATAGTGCCAAAACCCTGTTGAATCTCACGTACCTTGGCGGGCCGGCAATCAGGACGGCACGGCCAGCAATTTTACCATCCTTGATCATCTGGAGAATCACCGCAGCGGCCTTGCGGGCCTTTTCCTGGCCTACAAGGCCCTGCGACGCGGCTCGAGGCTCGAGGCTCGTGGCATCGACGCCGAGTCCACGGATGTGAGAATGCGCGGCGATGAGGTTCAGACCGCGAAGGTCCTTAGTTTCGGAGACGGTAACTAAGGGCTGGCCAGAGGCAATCAGACCCAGGCACAAATGACGTTTGGGGAAGAGCACAGGAGACTTACCGCAGCCATTGTGAATGTGATGAATCCCGTGCGCGCAGCAGTTTGGTCACGACAGGATTTGGAAGCGAAAGATGTTTTGCTGCTACTGGATGCGCAAAGTAACAAACAGGGCTGGGCGAATTGGAATGGCTGCTGAAGCTTGCCGCCCGTTTTCACCAGGAAAAATTATGGCTCCGGCGAAGCGCGCGTCTGGCGCTTACAGGCATAGCGTTGGTACAAAGCACAAGTAGCCCAAGATGCAGCGGGGCATATCGGCTTCTTAGCACTTAAAATCGTGGGGGGCCCATTAATTAGGCGTGTAAGAGGGTGTTGTCAACGACGCCTAACCGTTGGATGCATCGCATCTAGATTTTGTGAACCACAACTTCAGCTCGTTGCAATAACATTATAATGAGTAAATCACACGGATAGCTTCATAGTACATAGGCCAGGACACTCTGACACCAAATACTCTAATCAGATACTGTCTTAATTCTCCCCTCCCTCCTATTCCTCTTCTTTCCTTTTTTTCTAGCCCCCAATATTTGCTTTTGTTTGTCCAAGTTGCTTGTTTGCCTGCTTGCATCCAGCCAACAGATACCCTGTTCTGGCCGCCTCTCATCTCCACTCCTTGACATTAGCTGAAAGCCACTTCTCATGCAATCGTGCAATAGTTCTTGCAATTTGCCTTCCCCCTTGCTTCAAACAGGCTGCTGTTTGCTATCCCGCCTCTCACCCTTGACAGCAATGCACGGCCAGCACCCTATTCGCAGCTCGACGTCTGGCGTAGAAGAGGAAAGAATCGCTTGGATCTCCTCTAGGCACCCAGCAGCAGCCCCCCGTAGCAGCAAAGTGCTCCCAGTAAACAAAGGAACCACCCCAAGCTTTCGGGCTGCACTTTGTCTTCTACCCCAAACAAAGACTGCCTTGACACTTTAATACGCACACTCACCACATACAACCTTTACGTTCTCTGCCTGCCTGCTTGTTTCATAAGCCTCACGCCGCCTGCACTGTGAGTATATAATTTCTGCTTTTAATTCGATATTGTGTATTGATCCCTCGGATACCTTTGCCGAGGCTAAGGCGTTATAGCCTTCAACACATCCCCCCCCCAACCCCCCGCAACTCGCTAATAGGCTCGAGAAGGATGACCGCTGTAGTTTCGTCAAATCAACATCTCAACCTTTAGAGTAACTTCTCAGAGACTCTATTCATCTCGCCATCGCCGGCTTCGTATTCGAATCCGGCCATCACCATGGGTCAAGACACCCACCGGGCGTCGATCACACAAAGTGACTATACTCGCGCCTTTGGGAGTAGTTATGGTATGCGAGAATCCAACCATAGAGATAGTCAGCGGCTAGTTAGTGATTCTGGTCCAGGCATCAAGCAACCTCTCACGGTCGATCGACCCGACGAGCGTGGTTCAGTAAACCAACGCAATAGACCCGACAAGCATGGTTCAGTAAACCAACGCAATCGACCTGAGGAGCAGAGTCCAGTAAACCAACGCAGTCGACCTGAGGAGCAGAGTCCAGTACGCCGACGCAATCGACCTAAGGAGCAGAGTCCAGTACAACGACGCAATCGACCTGAAGTATCCAGCCCAACATCAGGTAAGCCAACCTCCCGGGAAGCCTTCTGTTACACCGGCCCCCAACCTACTAACAACATTTGGAAATAGTCTCCCTAGGGCAACGCCTTCCTAACACCCCTAAACAACATCCCTCAAACCAACCGTCCAAGAATGTTGTTGACCCTTTGTCAGTTACCTCCTTCAAACTGATAATGGATCTCATTTCTGAAAGAATGGTGTGGTATAGAGTGAGATGTGACGCCAGTAGAGCGCAAAAAAGGGTAGGGAAAATTCAAGAGCAGAACCAGTACCGCCCATCAGACTACACTAGCTCCTCCGACCTTCTTTCAAATCAAAAGACGGATGCTCTAGATGAAATAACGAAGGCAGACAAGCGCATAGCAGAGGCCGACGACAAAATCACATCTGCTATGCAAGCAGTTTTGCAAAACATCTCTGGGGGGGGGATCAAGAACACAGTTGCATCAGAGGTGATGGAACCACCAAAAGCCACGTTGTGCAGCATTCAAAAAACAAAAAAAAAGGATATGGAGATGTCATTCAAGAACGATATAGCTGGGTTACAGCAATCAATGAAAGTGCAGCTCGAGTCTGGGCTGTCTGAACTAAAGATGTCTCTGGCTCAAGAAGATGAACAGAGATTAAGCTCCCTCAAGAGGGCATGGGGTGAGGAAGAAGAGAGGCGAATCAGCTCCCTCAGGATTGCATGGGGTGAGGAAGAGGAGAGGCGAATCAGCTGTCTTAAGGACAAATGGAGCCGGGAAGAGGAGAGACGAATCGGCTCTCTTAAGGATGAATGGAGCCGGGAAGAGGAGAGGCGAATCAGCTCTCTTAAGGAGAGCTGGAGCCAGGAAGAGCAGAAGCGAATCAGCTCTCTTCGGGGGGCATGGAGCCAAGAAGAAGAGAGACGAATCGGCTCTCTTAAGGAGAGCTGGAGCCAGGAAGAGCAGAAGCGAATCAGTTCTCTCGGAGAGGCATGGAGGCAGGAAGAGGAGAGGCGAATCAGCTCTCTTAAGGATATGTGGAGTCAGGAAGAGCAGAAGCGAATCTGCTCTCTTGAGGGGGCATGGAGCCGGGAAAAGGAGAAGCGAATTGAAGAGCTCAACGGCGTTCTGAGCGAACAAGTCGCGAAAAGTGAGTCTCTTGGCAAAAAAGTGACAGATCTGGAAGACAGACTTGACAAAGCAGCTTCAGAGCAAAAGAAGCTGTTGGAGTTGTTAAATCCGCAAGAGGAGAGTGTTAAACCGCTCGAGACCCATGTCGACCTGCTGGAAGAGGATTCTTCAAAAATCGAGGAGTTGGCACGCCAAGCACCCAATCGTTCGGAAATCGTTGAAAAGGGGCAACAGAAAGGCAATTTAATCGCACACCTTGTTTCACTAGATTCCGCCCTATCCAAACTTCTAGCAACATGGGTTGGAAATACAACTGCAGATGTAGCAGGAACAAAAGTGTGCGTGGAAAATCTTAGTTTAAACATGCAAAGCTTCGGCTCAAGCATGCGGGATCTGAGCTCGAGTGTGCAGGATCTCGACTTGAAAGTGCAGGGACTTAGTTCGAGTCATGAGCCTGCAACTGTATCTGACGAAAAGATATTAGAGGTCATCAGACCTGAGCTGACAGAGATTACCAGTAACACACGAGACATGATTATGGGTTTGAAGAAAAATATATTCGCCTTCCTCATACAGGATAGACAAAAGATTGAGGCTCTGGAGGAGCAATGCAGCGGCCACACCCGCCACGCGAGCATTCCCGTGAATGTGGAACGTTCTACATTCGGCCAGGGGCTAGATGAGAGCTTCGGCGACAGGCTGGGTATAAACTTGACTAAGCCATTAAATGAAGAATTTGACAAGGTGCTGCAAAAGGTGCTGGACGAGAAGCTGAATGAGAAGCTGGGTAGCAAACAAAGCGAGAACAAGAAGCTAGTTGAGGAGCTAAATAAGAAGCTAACTGAACAGGATGAGAAATGTACCGACAAAATAAAATATCTCGAGGAAGAATTTACTAATCGCATTGATACGACGATAAATTCTTTCGATAACACCTTTGAAGGGATTTCCCTGCAGCTGCAAGGCCTGAACACATGGCAGAACAACTTCAACACGAAAGGTCTCTATAGGGATATCGTAAACCACATCAACAATACGCTACCAAGCAGCACAACGGTTCAAATTGGGAACTTGGGGCGGCGGGTGGAAGTGATTGAGAAACGCATCCTCACTCGCGAGAATACCCCAAGCAACAAGAGGCGCAAGTTATCAGGCGGTGGCTCAAGGGTGGTTAATAGCCACCCAACAGACGTGTAAGGTTTCTTCGCAACGCAGGCAACGCTAGGAAAAACTTGAGCGGCGCCATGAAGCAATAAGGTCAAGAGTTCATGGATTCACGGACGGACGGATGGACGGATAGATGATAGATATACCGGGACTGGTTCCGCTTTATTCTGGCTGGTTTAGGTTTCGGGTATGGGGCCAGCAATTGAAGGGCGAATGTTTGTTTCGGCGGCTTGGTACAATGGATGGACGCATGTGATACAGAGTGTTCCTTTGTGAATCACTGGCGACGCAGTTGGCTAGCTGCGCGCACATGGGGTGATCTGGAGGACTGTATAAGGTATATGTCGGTTTATGTCGGTTTATGTTGCGAAGGGAAACACAAAGGAAGTAGCTCTTACAAGAATGCATTCGCCTTTTTCCTTTACTAATCTCTAAAGTCTTTCCCTTCTACAATAAGGCCCATGTGCTTGTGCCTCCTCCTACTCAGTAGGCAGAGTTTACTTTGAATACGGTCTCTGGTAGATGCAGTACAAAAACTAGGCCAGGCGCTAGATAATGTGTTTTTTTCTCTTGTGCTCTCAATAAGTGAGTAGCACAAGCTGTGTGGCATGAGATGAAATGAAACAGAAAATGTTTGCTCAATAAAGAATGCTGAATGAAACAGAAAACCCACTTCGCAGGGTAATACGAGCGCTTCCTCGTGTGCCATCTGACTCTCGAGTTGTCGCGTGCTCGTGGTGGTAGTTTATTGCGAAATCGCAATAGCCAGGCCAAGAGGACTATTATTGTCTATTATTATATGTGTGTATTTGCTTGACGAATAGAACGGAGTAATTCAAGGCCCCGCTGCTGTACCTTGCAACTGTTCAAAGGGGGGAAAGAGAGGGAGAAGAGAAGAAAAGGGCATGAACATTGCTGTATATTTCCATGAATTTTAATTGCCTTTTGCATCAAGAGAAAAGTGTAATACCTTGCAAAACTACCTACCTAGATACCTGGCAAGTTGCCCTTCCAGCAAGTATTTGAGTCACTTGATGGCTGTTGCAAAGTGCTAATCCTAGGCTGACTTGAAGTCGTGTGGCTGGACAAAATCTCCGGTACGTGGAGATCGGAGCTGCTCCTGAAGTTGAGACCTTGAGAACACGGCTTTGGCAGGAATACAAGGAGGGCATACAGACTGATATGCTAATCTGGTAGAATGAAAAAAATACATGCAGCATACACTAACTAATGGGTCATCATCGCATCAACGACGATAATTGTAAATGTCAAATCTCTACTCTGTCGGGCCATTTCTCGTACATCAGCCGCTCGGAACCCCCCGTACTGGGAGCCTTGTTCCCACTAATAGTTGCTTGGCGGCGCCTATAGCGTACAGCGCACCGCTAAGACAGCGTCCAACTCTTAGGCGCAGGGGCTCTTGAAACCTCAACGGCGGCTGATGGAAAAGTGACCACAGCACTGTAACCGGCCATACATAGGTACATAAGCACAGGCTGCCAGGGGAGCGACGCACAGGGCACTGAGCGCTGAGCACAAGCAGTGGACAGCCAGCAGCAGCCCGCTTATCCACTGCACAGCAGCTTCGCCGGGCTTAGCTTAGGTAGCAGCAGTTCGTGTGGCCTGAGAAGCGCCAGCGGCAGTACATGCGCCCGCAGCCACCGTCCGCAGCCCGTTGTGGTACCGATCGCCAAACACCATCTCGTGGCCGGCATCTGCATCCACGTCCCGCCTCCAAGAACATCCAATCCATTGCCGCAACGCAATCGCCCTGCTGCCCGTCAGCCGCCAGTTGTCGCGCTCTGCCGAATCGCAATTGTCCGCGAGAGAGCACCTGTGCGAGTGATTCGCCGGCCGGCTTGGAGCTCTGCTGGGCCGTGGCCCGACGTCGATCGCCTCGCTCGCCAGCCGGGTTCTTTGTCCTTTGGCCTCAAACGCCTTTGTCTCGCTTTTGCCTCTCCATCCTGCGGCCCTCAGCCCTGTGCGGAGCCGCCGCCACGACAGCCGCTCTCTTCATCTCCATCGGTTCTGCCTCCATTGTCGCGCACTCTCCATATCTCGCCGCTGCCGCCCGTCTCGTCGTCGTCGGTCGCGCTCCGCCGCTCACTCGTGCCTGCGGCATGATCACGCCCAAGCACGATGGAAGCGGCGCGGAAGACGATCGAGGTGCTCAGCCAGCGCATCCTGCCCGAACGACCCCATCACCTAGCCTTCCACCCCGAATGGCGCTTTCGCCCCAGCCACGGTGACAGCAATCCCTTTGAGGAATGGAACCATCCCCGCCTGCAATACCTGACCTTACTGTCCGAAGCCGATCGCGGCGTCCTGTTCACAAAGTCCGACTATGACATGCGTGAGGAGCCGGTCAAACCTCTTCCACGCGAAGTCAACGCGCTGGCCAAGGGCGGCGAGAAGAAGAAGTTGTCGCTGAGCGACTACAAGAACAAGAAGACCGGGGCCACGTCGTCCACGTCGCCGCCGGAGCCATCAATTGCCAAGAAGAAAGAAAGCGAACGCGCTGGTGAGCTCTCGGCTGGCACGGGGGCCACCTCCGACCCCAAATCCACATCAGAATCAAAGTCTGCCTCGGAAGCGAAGAAGGCGGACAGGCCCAGGCCGCGAGAATCAGATCCGCCTGCCGATGCCAAACAGCGACAGGGTCGCGAACAAGCCGCCGATATGAGGTGGGTACCTCCCGTTCCGCGGCAGCTGGAGATGACAGCAGAATCGAGTGACGATCAGCAAGCTAACATTGAACCAGATTACCTCTCAAGCCTCCCACAAAGCACCCATTACCACCCCGACCGCCTTCTCCTAATGCCAAGAAACGCGTAGCAGATCCAGATGACGACTCGCGACCGCAAAAGCGATCCAAGTCTGACGGTTCCAAGCACATCGAAGACCGGGCACAACATGCCCGCGATGACGCGCAGAAACGCAAGGATAGAATCTCCTCGTCAACGACTTCCAAGGATGCGCCGCCGCATAAGGATGACAGGCCGGCTGCCTCATCCGCCAACTCCTCCCTCCCCAATGGCAGAGCCATCCTCAAAGGTGCTGTGGGCTCCAGTCGCAACAACAACAACAACAACAACAACACCTCACCTGCATATCGTCCGCGAGGAGACTCTATGAATGGCGTTCGACCGACCGGCACGGGAAGCAGTCGGGTCACTCCCACCAAGCCAGATGTATCAAAGTCAAGTGTGCCGCCTTTATTATCTCCCCTCCACCTGACTTTCGAGGATCGCGATGCCGAGGAGAAGTCACTGGCAAAACAAGACAAGAAGAGGTTCCGGGAAGAGTCCCGTGAGCGAACCAAATCACCCAGCCGACATAAGAAATCGGAATCCATATCAGAGCTCAAGAGACAAAAGTCACCAGCGAGGATTCCACCATTACTCTCACCAACTTTGCCGCCGATAGTGGAGGCTGCTTTGCAATTGAGGAAGAAAACTTCAATGGAGTCATTGGAAGGCAAGCCTTCCAAGAGCAAAGACGAAAAGGAAAAGGAACAGCCGTCCAAGAAGAAGAAGCCCGCAGCCGACTATTATTCCGACGACGATGAGCCTCTTCTACAGCGGTCGCGGAAGTCGCTCATCGTTCAACTCAAAGTGCCCAAGAAATATCGCCGAGACTTCAAACGGATCTTGGCCTTGTCATCCTCCACAGCTGCTCGCAAGGAGCTGCAGACACAAAACCAAGAACGACCTGCCGCGTCAGAAGAACCTATTCAGCCTCCGCCCGCGAGGAAACGGCCAGTTGCTCCTGTTGATGCCGCGGCATCGTCAGAAAGTGCCGCACAAAAGAAGCCCAAAGTTCCCGATATCCCCAACTCGTCCCGTTTGCCCGCGCCAACTACACCATCCAAGAAGGGTGCGACTTCCATGTCGCGTGTTAGTTCAAGCAACTCTTTGGCCCAGACTCCTGGGGATACCGTCAACGCTACCCCGTCTGCGTCTGCTTCATCGGACCGTCGGGTCAACGGCCAAGATGCGCACCGGCCAGAAAGCCCCGAGGCTAGGACCATGCGCGAAAAGGAAGGCCGATTCTCTGCTCTTGGGCGCCGCCTAAAGCACGAGGCAGACACCGCCATGAGAGGTGGCCGTCGAAGCCCCGGTGTCAATGGCCATGCGCGCGAGCCTGATTTGAACAAGGGATATGTAATCAGCGTGGAGAGCTTGCTGGCTTTCATGGCCGGCTTCCAGGCGCAAAACATTTATCGCGGGTTGTGCAATAAGAGGAGCGACCCGACTGGATGGTCCAGCCTGTTCCCCTTGCTCGAATTTATCCAAGGCCAGATGAAGAGGCAGGAGGCGCATACTCGCCGGTTCCTCCCCCTTTACGTTCTAGTCCTCAACCTCCATTCTGTGGCCATCACAGAGCTAATACGGTGCCACGTAGCCGTCGACAATTCCTCTCTTCCACAACCGGATTGGTTCCGGCTTGAGCGGACGCGGCTCCGACTCCTGTCTCAAATTAACGAGGCTGCAAACAACATTGACAGTCCTAGCTTACGCCTCAATGTACCAGCACACGCATCGCTTGACGACATGACGTCGGCGACTCTTCGAATCCTCGGAAAATGGTGCCGTGATGAGGATGTCGATTGGATCCCTGATGCTAGCCTTAAGGAGCCTGTTGCGTCTCGAGGCTCGTGAAGTGAACGCTCTCGGCGTCTTGTGGGACTTGCAAAAAACAAATCGGCTTCGCTTCTTTGGCACCCCCTTCTTTACATAATACCTTTTACGATAATCGGCATGGCTGAAAGCTGGCTGGAGTTGGGTGGCCGCTTCTGAGCTTGTAAGCTCTTCTTCATTTGCCATAATTACCTAGGGTTATATACAGGCAAATGTGCGAAAGATCGAATTATTGAGATTCTGCATTTCGGCGTTGGGTCACGACCAATGATTTTGTTTCCTTCATGCTTTTCTTCCTTTTACGTACTCCGCACTCGGTGAACCAGCTGAGCGGCGAGGAGACGGCCGGGGTTTACCTCGTTGAAGAGATGAAGATTCTGCCGATGCACTTCCGCGAGACGGGCTGCATCTGCCATCATTTGGCCTTTATTTGTTAGCAAATTCTTTTTTGCTTCACGTACTTATGATATCCCGTGTGCTCACATTGTCCTCTCTTTGATATTCTCTCTTTATCTCTCTTCATCAATCCGTTGCTCTTTCCGTACCGGTAGCAGTGGCATCTTTGCAACCAAGTACAGGAGACGATTTAACGCCATATGTGGAGAGTGCGGGTTTGAGAGAGTAGCTAGAAGAGGAACAAATAGTATTGTTGAGTTTCTCCTTTTTCTCTTTTTGATTCCTTTTTTTTTCTCTTTGTTTTTCTTCCCTCCTTTTCCCCTACCTCACTCATCCCCTCGCAACCAAGATGTAAACTAAAACACTGGTGGGCATTTGGTTCATGACATCAGGTTAATCGGAAAGGGAATCGGAGAGAGGAAAGAGGAGTGGATGGATCGACTGGATGGAACGACCTGGGCAGGCAAGGCTACTGTGCTCTGCGAATTGTGTCTAATTTTTTTTTCTCCTTCTTCTTTTTTTCCTCTTGCTAAACAAAAAAGTTGGGGCGGATGTTGCGTATATACAATAGTGCTTTGTGCCTGTTTCTATTTTTTTTTGCGATCTTGCAATACATGATGGCAGGTTTTGTAATGGAAAGCCCTTTGAGAGGTCCATTAGACGAAATACAACCCAATTCATGATCGAAGAGACTGTGCGAGCCCATTGTATAAGCGGTAATGGTTATAACTGGTTTAATTCCTATATTTGGAGAGTTTTGAAACTGTTATTTTACGATGATGCCTTGAAGGGTCCTACGTATAACTATGAAGAGGTAATTTCTAGCACTTGGGTTGCGATTGGGCTGCATATAGACGAAATAATTGAAGTGATCCTGCTGGATAGCGCTGCCGTCTCGTGGCATCAACAAGAGCAATATACACATCCTTGTATTGTTTTACATCTCCCGTGTAACAAAATGTCTACGAATTCATGTTGGAGCCGCAACATCCTTCATGATTTCATAGTAAAACTCGCCATATTCACTATCGAGCACTGGGCCAGCAAGTGGTTACTCCCCAGAGCAATTCATGACAATGCGTTTCTAAACAAGTCACATGTGCGAAATCAAAAAGATACGAGCAATTTAGCGGATTGGCTCTATTTCTCGTGGCCATAATACTATTATATAGGCTCAATCTGTACGAGAGCCTACCAAGCTAAAGCTACTAGCAAAGCATTTGCATCGCCAAATCCATCAAGGGCATTATTTTTTTCCTCCCCAAAGGGTCCGGAGTTTCTTTTCTTCTCTCCTTTGATTCCAAGCTTGGAAAAAGAAACAGCACGAAGTCGTTTATCCTCGTGCTGGCGTGCAGTAGCTGTGTGCACCCTTTCACTCTTTTTTTAGTGTTTTCGTCTCGATTATATTTTTTACGCCCAATCCCAGGCCCATCTAATCAGAAACTAGCACTTATTTGGAGGCGTCGACCTTGGCGACGTGGGCCAAGAGGTCGAGGACACGGCGGGAGTAGCCCCACTCGTTGTCGTACCAGCTGACAAGCTTGACGAAGTTGGAGTTCAGGGAGATACCGGCCTTGATATCGAAGATGGAGGAGTTGGTGTTGCCGAGCATGTCGCTGGAGACGACATCATCGCCAGTGTAGGCCAAAACGCCTGTTGCATAGTTAGCTCTCTGTGTTCTCAACGACTGGGGCTGGTGTTTCTCATCATGAATACATACCCTTGAGGGGACCATCGGCGGCCTTCTTGATGGTCTCGGTGATCTCCTCGTAGCTGGCACCCTTCTCAAGGCGGACAGTCAAGTCGACAACGGAGACGTTGGCAGTGGGGACACGGATGGACATGCCGGTGAGC
Source organism: Trichoderma brevicompactum (assembly GCA_003012085.1). Taxonomy (NCBI): domain Eukaryota; kingdom Fungi; phylum Ascomycota; class Sordariomycetes; order Hypocreales; family Hypocreaceae; genus Trichoderma; species Trichoderma brevicompactum. The sequence goes on along the minus strand of PXNZ01000581.1, from coordinate 32,077 downwards.
TTGCCGTTGAGGGAAGGAATAACCTTGCCGACAGCCTTGGCGGCACCAGTGCTGCTGGGGATGATGTTCTGGGCAGCACCACGGCCACCACGCCAGTCCTTGGCGGAGGGACCATCAACGGTCTTCTGGGTGGCAGTGTAGGAGTGGACAGTGGTCATGAGACCCTCAACAATGCCGTAGTTGTCGTGGATGACCTTGGCGAGGGGAGCCAGGCAGTTGGTGGTGCAAGAGGCGTTGGAGATGACATCGGCGGAGCCGTTGTACTCGTTCTCGTTGACGCCCATCACGTACATGGGGGCATCAGCAGAGGGGGCAGAGATGATGACCTTCTTGGCACCGCCAACAAGATGAGCCTTGGCCTTCTCGGTGGTGGTGAAGACACCGGTGGACTCGACAATGTAGTCGGCACCAGTCTCGCTCCACTTGATGTTGGCAGGGTCACGCTCAGTGTAGAAGCGGACCTTCTTGCCGTTGACAACGAGGTCCTTGCCATCGACCTCAACCTCGCCCTTGAAGAGACCGTGGGAGGAGTCATACTTGAGCATGTAGGCCTAACAATATCTCGGGTTAGCGGCTGTACAACGAAGCTGCACATGTAGTGAGGGGTAGTGGTTTGTGAAGAGAAAAAGCTGAGGATTGCTGGACATGGGAGAAAGGAGGTTTGAGACATTAAGAGCAGTATCTGTTGATACATATCATTGCAGCAATTGCCATTTACTAAAGAAAACCTTCAGTGCATGGAAACGTGACATGCATGAAGCTCAACCTAACTGGTTGATGTAATTGAGCAGCAGTCAAGCAATCACTCCTCTTTCTTCACTACTTTTGTCTCTCCGCCTTCATCTCTTGTCGTTGCGGAAAACCTCGATTGGGCAGAATCCGAGGGCATTGAGGTGGGCTGAGGAGGGGCAGAAACCACCAGAGAAAAGAGGGGGGAGGCGACTCACAGCATAGGTGGTCTCGATGAAGGGATCGTTGACGGCAACGACCTCGATATCGGGGTGCTCAACAGCGTTGCGGAAGACGATACGTCCAATTCGACCGAAGCCGTTGATTCCGACCTTGATGGGAGCCATTATAGCTGATTTGTGACTGCGATTGAGAGGTTTGAGTGGTAAGCTTCAATCTTTGTTGCTGGACAAGTTTTTTTTTTTCTCTGTAGGAGCTGGAATGAGGGAGGAGGGGTAAATAAAAAAAAAAAAGGTGACGCAGATAGTGCCCTGGCGGGGTAGCTCAAGGCAGAGGACAGCAGGGAAAGGAGGGGCAGGCGAACAGGAGTCGTAGCGTCGGCCTAAACATGAAGATGCAATACTAACCTGGGATGGTTAAAACTGGATTTGAGGGTTCGATGATGCTTCTAGGTATGGTTATGGAGAAAGAGGAAGAAAAAAAGATCAGGAGAGGGGGACGAGTCGAAAGATTAATAGTGTTTCTGACACAACAGTGATGCGGCATCGGATGAGCGACATTAATGCCATTTGGCGGACGCGTCTAAACATTGGGCCCCGCTACCCGCCACCACCTGGCGATGGGATTGGAATTACTAACAGCTCAACAGGAGGGCCTAGTTGCGGCTTGGTAGGTTCTAGCAGCTGGGATGGGTGGTGCTAGTACCGCCGAGTTGCTGCGCATAGCTCGTAGGGCGAGGCACTACGGAGAAGGTTACTCAGCAACGAACGAGGTACCGCCCGAGAGAACACGGCAGCTTGACGAGATACAAGTGCAGTACTTGGCAGCTAGTATTCACTGATAAGGCAGCATGAGCTTGCCATGCCATCATCAGGTACTACCTTGGGTACCTAATACGTACAGGTAGGTAGTACTACCCATATTGGGCCCCCCTTGGAACCATGAAGCCGCCATCATCAGCCGTGCGTACTCCTTTCATCATGCAACTCCAAAATAAAAATCCAGCTCAGCGACAGCAGCAGCAGCCTCAGCCAACAGCCCCGAAGATTTCAAACATTGATATCGACGATACCACATTCGTCCATCCTAATAAGCCGCCGCAAGGCTAGGGCCAAAAACAACCAGCTCCTAGCGAGGCGCTGCGCTGTTTTTTACGGAACCGGCGGGGCGTTTTCGCTTCCTAGGACGGCATTTCGCCTCCCAACAAAGGCCCGGCCGCGTCCTTGTGCGCTCCACCGGGCAACGCCGGCCGAGTTGGCCCAAAGAAAAAAAAAAAAGACAGGTCAGGAGCAGGGCATCGATCTATGAATACGGAACGATATGAGGTCATGCCAGATATTCTTGGAAAGGCCGAGCGAGGAAAAAGAACAACCGTTCTAAGCATCTAAGCTTATGCCGTGATCCGTTCTTCGGCCAAAATGCCCATCTTTTTGCCATCCCACGTTTCACCGGTGCTGCCGCGGCCGTATTATTTTGTTTGTCGAGGGGTCCGAATCCGTCAACGAGGCCAAGGAGTCGACATATACGGAGCGCGGCGATGTGCCTTGGAACAAGAACCTGGCCGTTATCCGGCAGCGGCCACGGCGGCTGTGGGCGAATCAATCAAGCTTGGCCTTTGGTCATAGCTTTCTGCACCCCGTGGCCTCGCCTAGAGCAATGATACGCAATTTCTGTCTCTTTTACGTGGGTACGTATGATATAGAGCTGATACGATATGATAAGGGGGTGCAGTGGTGGCGTGTGCGAATAATAAATAGTGAATAATAGAAATCGCTCATGGAGCGGTTTCCCAAAACAGTAGTATCGTCTCGTAATTGGCATTTGTCAGTACCTAAATGCCTCTTTTTGCTGCAGTCGACCTCGAGCTCTACCCAGAGAGCTGGCGATGCCCTCATTTTCGCCTTTACATCAACCGCCGCCCGCTATGTGCTACCTGCTACTCCGTACATGAATGACATCCATTAAAACAATGGCCCCTGCATTCCGCCTGCATCCAGGCGGCAAAGCTCGGCTGCCATCGCGCTTCCCCTAGGGCCATTACGGAATACAAGCGCCGGAGCGTTACGGCTTGTGGGATCTTGGAGAAGGCCTGCGACCCCAGATCGCCCCATGGGCAGCCCGTCCGGCCCCGTTGAGATCGGGAGTTCCAGGAACCATCCTGCGGTTGCCATTCTCGTCCCCAGCACATCGTGCCCTTCTTAGCCGCGGCCGAGGCGCCGGGGCGGAGGGACGGATGTGCAGAGCTTTGCTTGCCCAGAGGCGGGCGCAACGAGATGGGACAACTTTCATCGACAGAGGTTCCCACTTCCACAAAGTCTACCCGGCACGAAAATAAGCCACAGGAACACGGAGGAGCGGCTCTACCCGCCCGCTTGTTTGCTCGTCTCTCTCCCCTATGTCTGTGCATCCGCTCGCAGGTCCTCATGAGAACTTAGCCGAAGCCGCCCAGGCGCTCTCGTCTCCGCCAACAGCTCGGAACTCGACGCCTTGGCCAAAGTATCCGGCATCCTGCCAAGCTTGCATCGTGGGGCCGTCAAAAGGACCTTGCTTCGCCGCATTGTCTCGCCCGTCTGTCCATCTAAACTCCCACATCGTGCCACTGGCTGGAGCCGATGCATCTTGGGCCGCTGCAGCTGGATGAGCTTCAGTCTTGGCCTCGGGCTCGACCTCGGGCTCGACCCAGTCTTCTCCAGTCTCCCGTCGATACCCACGAACTAGCAGCTCTCTCTCTTGATCGTAAATCTCCTCGTGCCCACGGCTCAGTAGTTTATCGGCCGCGTCAGTGATGGCGTCGATTGCTTGCTTAATTTCCGCTTGTTTCGCGTCATTCGCCACCTCTTGATCTGTTTCCATAGCTTCCGTACCCTTGTTCATCTTCTTGAGCTTCCACTTGGGTATCTTTTTGGGTTTTGCCTGGTCTTTCCCCAGCCGCGCCAGAGCTTCCAGGGGAGTCTCGGCTTTCTCTAATCGGCGGATCAAGGCTGCCAGAAGATCTGACTCCAGGACACCGTCTTCCTGGATGCGTCTCTCCCGCGCTTCAGCCTCGCGTTTTTCGTGTGCCGCCGCAGCCTTCTTCATATCCTTTTTACTTAAGCCCTCGAGCCAGCTGTCATGCATAGCGTCGGGGTCGTTCGCTTTTCGGACGTAGTTGCCATCTTGATCAAAGCGACCCTCCTCCATCTCTTCCCTGAGGTTGAAGGCTTCAACTTTGGGTGCGTTGCGTTTTAAGCCTCCCGCTCCCACTTCTTCATCCACTCCTTCTTCCTGTATGGCAAGCTCCAGATCTGCCTCGTCATCGCTGCTTTCCTGCTCATCCAGACGGATAGTGCCTCCACTTTTGCTACCTTGATCCTGGCCTTGGATCTGGGCATCATCTAAGAATTTGACATCCTTCTTCTTTCTGCCGGATTTTTCAAAGTGTTCGTCCTCACCAGCTTCGTCTTTCCCCTGCTCTTCATCATTCTCGGCCGCAAACATGTCGTCATCGTCGTCATCTTCGTTGATAGGCCCACCCGGCTGTTGCCCGCCGCTGCCGCCTTTTGCATCGTAATTATCCAGTTGCTCTAGAATATTGACATTTCCCTTCTTGCGACTTCCTGCTCGCGCATTGAAATTTTCATTGTCCGAATCACTATCGTAGCCATCGAGGTTCACGGCACCTCGTTTCGTGGCGCCACTGCCGCCGATCACATCGGCATCGAGAACCGCATCGTCTTCCCGCGCATCTGGTGCTAAGATGGACGGATTGCGCACATCGAACTTGACACGTTTCGTATCCTCCTCGTTACTATAGTGTGTTCGAGCGAAATTCTCGCCAGCTCGCTTTGGACGCGCCGCAGAATATCGGGAAGACATGGCGCTTCGAGGGGGGGGGGAGGATGGCTCGGCCGATTGCCACGTGTGCTTCAGTCGTGGACAGAGAAGCAGGTCAGATGTAATAACCAATAGTAGTATGCTTTCTTAATGAATAATTAATTATAGATGACGTGTTGGGGAGACAGAGAGTGGCGCGTCTTAGTGCAAGGAAGCTTTCATGACCGGGATTAACTTTTTGGCGTTGGTCGCAGCTTTGCGATAAAGAGGTACCTGCGTCACTCAACAGCTGCCTCCACTGCGAACCCCACGTCTTCCGCCTTTCCTAACCTTTGCATCTCAAGCTTCACTAAATCAACAGAACAGCACCGGTAACGCGAGCAAGGTCCTGTTTAAAGAACATTGAGAGAGAGTTTGACTTGTTCTTATTCTACTCGAGCTCTTCTTGAGCCTTTCTCCATAATCATAGGCGAGACAACCGTGCTGCATCCGCTGTTGTTACTCAGCCAACTTCTACGTCTACAAGATGGTGAGTTTGGCATCTTGCAGCTCAAACTACCTATATCCAGCTACTAACACGCCTCAAGGCTTCTTTCGCTGACTACGATCCCCCACACCCGGGCCGTCTCTACAACATGGCACGCCATGGACGGCGGCCGATAATCCAACGGTTCGACGAGTACTACAGATGCTACCCTGTCATCATGGCGCCGGGCAGCGAACGGCCGGAGCTGAACTACGGATCTAAGATTATTCTTCCTCCCTCAGCGCTCGACAAAGTCTCTAAGCTTCACGTTCAGTGGCCCTTGTTGATGGAGATGATTAACGGCGAGAAAGGCAAGCACTCGCATGCTGGTGTGCTCGAGTTTATTGCCGAAGAAGGCCGTGCATATATCCCACAGTGGGTACGTGTCGATGATTTTATGCCAGCCCGTCGGTTGCTGTATTTGCTAACCGCCAATAGATGATGGTGACACTAGGCTTGGACGTGGGAGACATGATCCAGATTCGGACGACTTCATTGGAGCTTGCCAGAATGGTTAAGCTGCAACCACAATCAGTCAACTTCCTCGAGATTAGCGATCCGAAGGCCGTCTTAGAAAAAGCATTCAGGAATTTCGCAACTCTCACAAAGGGCGATATTTTCAATTTTGAGTATAACGACGAGATCTACGACGTTGCCGTTTTGGATGTCAAGCCGGAGACGGATAAAATGGGTGTTAGTATGATTGAAACAGATGTGTCGGTTGAATTCGCGGCACCCGTCGGCTACGTTGAGCCTGAGAGGAAGAGCGGAACCAGCACACCACGGAGTACCATGGGAGGTGTGCCCGCAGGTGGCATTTTGCACAATCAGGGAACCATGGCCCAGGCCATCAACTACAGCTCTATTGCTCCATCAGTAACAAGCGTACCGACCAACTTCCTTGGAGAAGGCCAGCGAGTTGCCAAGAAAGGGAGCAAGGCTGCCACACCTAAGCCCGCAACACCAGTACCAGTTGACACAACCGTGGTCCCCAAACGGCGAACCGGTGCCCCCGCGCCTCTGCGCCTCCCTCCCAACAAGCTTTTCTTTGGATATGAGCTGAAACCACTAAAGACGGACGCTGAGAAGGCGCAAGAGAAGGAGGATTCGTCAAAGCCTCACTTTGCTGGTCAAGGACAGAGTCTGCGTGCAACTACTAAGAGAAAGGGAGACGCTGACGACAAGTCAAAAGCTCCAGATAAGAAGGGGCCAAACGATGGAAACAGACTGGATGGTCGACGACCACGATGAAGGGGCTCATCGTCGTTATTTCAAATCATGCACGGCGGCGTTGGGGCTGGGAAATTGTGACTCATGGATGGTTTGACGAACTTGCTTGCAATATAGAAATTCTAGCTAGTCTATCCATTTTAATCAATGGGACTGTATTTTTTTTTTATTAACTCGTTTCTCTTGCCAAGGCTCTCTATCCAATAGACTGGAAAGTGGAAGAGAAGATCACACTCTGCTTGATTTCTGCCAAAGCAATGAGCAAGTATGAACAAGCTCCCTACGCAAAGCAATATCTGACAGGCACCAAAAACTGCCTTTCGACAAATCCATAAGCCCGTTTCTTATTAGATATATGGAAGGAAAAGTTTTTGAGAAGTCTTGATGCTTTTAAACTCGGCACTAAGTGAGGGCAACTTCCCTACTACCGTAGGATACGTGAATAGATTCTCCCTAACTAGCACATATATTTATCCCGTAATAATAGCTACTTTTATGCAGCTATCAAATAAATAACTTCTCATAGTGTCCTATAGCTCTTCGTCTCTAACCAATTTCACATGGTGGAGCAATTTCGCCGCCGCGGTCTGCTGCTGGGAGGAAGCAGAAGAAGAAATTGCATCTAGTTGAATGGGTGAGACTCCGTGGTGGAGGAGCGCTGCGCAGACCAGGCGCGGAAAGCCTCGTCGTTGTTGGCGGTGGTGCTGGGACAAGTGTGAGTCAGTATGGTCGTTTTATTAACATTAAGAAGTTTTTTTTTTGTTTTGAGATGGGAAGCCAATATGGGATTGATGAAGAAGAGCTGGTGCCGGTGCTGTGTAAATTGAGAAGTGGAAAGGAGATGGGTTTGCGTACCTTTGGGCCGTGGCCTCTTCCTTCTTGAGTCTGAAGCCGTTGGCATTTTCCTTCTTGGGCCGCTTGCTTGGAGTCGAGTCCACGTCAAAGTCGTCGTCCTCGTCATCTTCAGAGCGGACAAGCGTCTTTGAGAGGGCCGGCTCGAGGGCGGGCTTCCTGGCTCGCTTCTTGGCCGGCGTGGCAGCCTTGCCGGCGGCTTTCGTTTTCCGAGCGCTGAGGGGGGAAGATTCCAGAAGAGCGTCAGTGGTATGACGGGCACGAAACTCTTTCAGGATGGTCTTGGTGAAGTGTTGGCTGTTTTTGGGGGAGGATGTCTTTGTTAGCTTTTGATGTTCTAGGGGAGAATTGGCAAGGGGAGAGGAGATTGGGAGGATGGTCGACGTACGACATTGCGTCTTTGGTAAAGGAGTAGCCGAGGCTGGTCATGATCTCCGAGATGCGAGGCCAGTTGTGACGGCCCTTGGCGAGCTCTTGGTTTCCGAGGATGATGGCGACGCAGAGGTCGCGCTCGGCGGAGTCATCCCACTTCTTGTCTTGAGGGGCCATGATGGAATATAGAGGAGAGTGTAAGTGATGCTCTTTTCTTTTGTAATGCGAAGCAGAGAATGCAGCCAAGGGATTTTGCTAGTGCTCTGTGTAGATGGGAAAGCAGTGTGGGTGAAGATGATGTTTGCAAGGTAGACTGAGAGAAGAGTGCAGAGTGTGTATAAGTAGAGGGTGGAGCTGGAGGAGCAGAAAACAGGGCGGTGTGGTCCATTTGTTTAGGAGTTGTGTGGAAAGGCTCGAGGTCCTCTCTGCAGGAGAGAATCCAGTGCTTCGTTTCCTACTCTCTCGCTGCTCTGGAGATACACTGATGTGACTTTCTGTTTAATTTGTTCTCTTCAATTTAGACAACTGCGTGATGTGAATTACTGCTGTACGTATATTGAGGATAAAGCAGTGCATATGTGAGCCGTTTTTGAGCAATTATATTAGTATACATCTCATCCAGTCTCGGTAAATACTGTGTATCATCGCAAATAGATTCACCTAGGATGCAAGGTGGGCTGCACTACTTGTTTTCAGGGACCAGCACGGGTCCCAGATTAGATGAGGTTTTCATAATTACTTCTTATCTGCGTAGTCACTAGTTCGCCAAAGGCCGGATAACACAAACTTGCCCATAGTAGATCGAGCAGGCCATTAAAGCATTTAGAGGGAGGTACAAGATGTTGGAGACTGTCTAATAGGGTATAGAGGCCCTGTCCAAAGCATATAAGCAGATTACACTATCTGGTAGTTTTGCTCTTGATGCGTAGGATATCGCCAATATGAGTGAGAAGTCAGCTTGTATTCAGGAAGAGAGCCGTTCATCTCTACCAGATACATTTATGATGGTCACGAATTCAGAAGAGAGAGGTAGCATTCAAGGTCAAGTTTCTTGTGTTGCAGTTATTTCCTGTCTATATAAGACGGTATATGATTGCGAAAATGCGAATATTTGGTCCCCCTGATGTAGATGCCACTCAACCAGCTAACCCTTTCCTCCATCCACCAATTATGCCGGTCTCCAATCGATTTAATAAAAAAAACCCCAAAAAGTGGCATCCATCCAAATAGCTCGTGAGCAAGCTCAATATTCGGGTTCGAGTTTGGCTTCGTCTTCCATCTCGTCACCCATAGCCCTGTAAAGGAAAAATTATCAGCACTATAACATTGGCCCAAGACGATAAGAGTTCCAAACTACTCACGAAGCAACAGACTTGGCGCGCTTGGACGGGCGAATCGAGGGGCTGCACATCTGCTGACCCTCGGCAAACTCCTCCAATTTGAGGTTCATTTCGTCATCTTCTTCATCGGCGAGAATCTCCTTCTTGGATGGAGTGCGACGCTTGCGAGGAGTGGCCGTCTTTCGTGGAGTGGAGGCCTTTGAACCTGCAGTGCCAGGCTCGGTGGCAGTAATGATGCCGGCGGTATCACGATTCTTGCGGAGCTTCTGGACATGTTGGCTAAAGGAAACACAATATGTCAGTAGAGGGCCTCGAGTGGCTGAACTGATGGATTTGTCCAAAAGAAAAATGTACTTGATGGCATCATAGCTGTAGCTGTACCCGCGAGCTTGCATTCTCCTTGTGACTTCAGTCAGGAAAGCCTTGCCTCCCTTGACTTCGTCAATGACACACAAGAGGAGTGCCTCATGTGCAGTGGCATCCCAGCGACGAGTAGACTTGTTACCCGATGCCGCAGCGTCTGTAGAGTTGGGGGCAACCATCGTAACTAGATGGTAGAGTGGCTTATTGATAAAGAGTGAAAGGATAAAGAGATTGATGAAGGATGGTAGCCTTGATATGCTTGAGTGAGGAGTGGATGGTGGAAGTTGTGGAAGATAAGATGATGTGTAAAGATGGAAAGTGAGCGCATATAAAGGATGGGAAAGGCAAGATTCAGATCAAGGTGAATATATAGGTAACCAGTTCTGCCGGGTTTTTGGCTCTCCGCCAACCGATAAGTGAAGCACAAATGTGCTGCGGAGTTTTATGCAGACTGGAACATTAACGGAAACCAAAGCAAGTCGGATTGTCAAGCCATGGCCAACCTACCGAAGAGCACTCTCGGTAAACGTGTATCCCATTTCTTTGAGATCAGCCATAACTTTAGTCCAGTCCTCTGTGGAGAGAACCAAGTTGTAGAACATGGAAACGAGGATATCCTCATGGACCTTGGGGCTCCATTTCATCAACTGGCGAGACGATGCCATCTTGTACCGTAAATTGAGGGAATGAATTCTGAAAGGGATTGACTTGACTTGACTTGACTTGACTTGTAGTCGACAGACTCGAATGAAAGATTGGGGAGGCAAGAGATATGGAGAGAAAGGAAAGTGAATCGTCAGAGAGGACTTATAGGAAGAAAAGTGATGCGGTTCTTCACCGCTTGCACATGACCGAGTTGAAAGCATTTGGTACATGTCACGAATGTCGCCATCCGCAGAAGAATCACCACCCTTTGCGAAAAGAGAGGAGGGCAGAGCAAGCGACAGGGTAATAGAGCAAACCAGAAACATAAAATCAAAACAACAATAACAAGAAGAAAGAACCCCCACGTTCTCTTACCGGATAGCGCTCCACGAAGTATCATAGCCTTGAGTAGTAAGGAACTCCACAATTGCGGTATTGACTTGCGGATTGAAGGAGCCCACTTGGTAGAAAGCAACGAGGAGGTCGTTGAGGAATTCGACGTTGTCCCAAGTGCCCGATCTGGGGCCCGAGGCCGAATTCGAGGTAGAAGCAGCTTTGGGAGGCATAATGATGTAGATGTATCGGGTGGGTGTGTGTAATTTTATGTCGGGATGGTTGCAAGGTTGAAGATGGCAGGTTTAGAAAGGCGCTGCGCTGTTGAAAACAGCTCCCTTTATAGCGGTAAGAAGCAGAGCAGCGATGGATATTGCAACGATGGAGCGGAAGCAAGGATCCGCGCTAGGAAGTAAAGTGATGTTAAAGGGAGACCACATTATGCTCTCATTTACTACAAGTAGTTATTACTTTTATTTCTATACTGCCAGCTGTAGGAAAGAAAGCCGCTGATATGAACTCCCAATCCACTCACCAGTAAGCCCACCCCAAGCACTATTCGCCCATCTACACCACTAGCCGCTTACCATAGCACATCCTTTGTATCCCTTCCTATGGCCGGGGCCGTCATTTCCCATGATCATTCAACTCCGTTGAGCAAACGCTAAAATACACTCCAGAAAAAAGCAAAATGACCCAGCATCCTTTGTATAGAGAGACCGCAAAACAGGAGACGCATCTTCAACACAGTCCCCAAGTAATTGGATATAAATCTGAATAAAGTGGAACAGAGAGATAGAAACCAACCCGCTAAAAGACGCCCGAACCTAGCAATTACGCTGCCCTGCTCTAACATTGAGCCAACATACAGAAGATCCTGATTGACCGCTGCTCCAAAAGCAATTTAAGCTTCTCTGTATCCGAAGCTAACACATTCTATTAGGATCGACCGGACATGGAATAGATTCATAAGACTTACTCTGGTGGGTATGGGTCTGTTGCATCTGTACCGTTATGAGCAGCTAGGGCCAGCACAGCCTCGTCGTCAAGAGCCGAATCTTGGGTGAGGCCATGAGGATCCAGTCTTTGGCGCTTGGCAGGGTGTTCGTCCGCATCATCGTCGCCGCTCTGAACGGCGTCCAGCTCGAGTTGCTCTTGAGGAGTTGCCGATCCGGGCTCCGACCCAACAAGATGATTAGAGACAATATGGTTTGATGTTTGAGAGGAGACAGGAACGCCATCCGCTTCGGGAATCTCCGTCTTGAGCTGTGGTTGAAGCTGGGCCTGATGCTGCTGTAATTGCTGTTGGAACTGTTGCTGTTGGAATTGGTGCTGATGCTGAGGTTGAAGCTGTTGGTGTTGCTGCTGCTGGATGGGTACAACAGGAGAAGACATGCCCGGGCCCGGGCCAGGCATAGGGCTAGATACTATAGATCCAGGAAGCACCGCCGGGACGGTAGCAGAAATAGTAGTAGGAACGCCAGGAGAAAGATCAGTTGGTGAAGCATCAGCATCTACGTCAGTCTGACCTTGATCCTGAGCTTGGGATTTACGAGGCCGTCCCCGACCAGGCCCTGGTCTCCTCGTGATGGGGTTCAGCGTGGGATCCGCGCGCCTGGCGCTGTCAGTGTGAGTGCCATCTGCTTCAGCCTTATTCTGAGCCCTCCTAAGCCCTTGAAAGTGTTGTCTGAATTTCTTGTCAGTCAATTGCTAGATTGCTAAGAGAGGGGGAACAGCCGCATGAAGTCGGCGACGGGTTTTGGTATAAGTGAAAGATGTATACCGGATGTACGGAGTATAAGCGGTGGAGTCAAGTGTAAGCGAAAAGATTGCCTGGATGTAGCAGGTGACATGTGATTGCAATAGAGGAAGAGGGGGAGAGGAGGACAAAAACACAGCTATAAGAGAGGCAATTCGACGGGGTTTGGAGCCGACCGACGACGGGCTCAATGGCATCTGCACACGATGCGCATGTCCATCCGGTCAAGGCTTGCGCACTTGCGACGTCGATTAATTGAGGCCGGACAAGGCTGAGGTCGAGTGGACTGTAAGACTATAAAGAGGTACCTACCGGCATCCTTCATTGGTGAAGCCATAGCCAAGGCTGCGCATATGATTACCAATGGTGGTCCATTCGGCGCCGCTGATAACACCAATGTTCTTGACGGATAAAATGGTAAAGAACAGATCCTTATCTGCCCTGTCATTCCAGTTCTTGTTCATAGTACCGAAGTGATATATATCATGTACAAAATAAGACAAAAAGTAAACAAGACAAAAGGTAAACAAGCGATGCGCCGGGAGGGCGGTGGGTCGACGAGCCTCTAGGCCGGATTGTCTTGGTGACCTGCGGTGAGATAGAAGCTGTTAAGAGCAGAGGGCAATCAATGGCAAAATTGGTAGTGGGAGAATGGGGTACGGATGTACGCGGGCGGCAGAGAGAGAAAGATGTTGGGGGAGGCTGCGGAGCAAAGGGGCCCGTGCATAGAGGCGGCGAGAGGCGGGAGGATCGCCGGGGCGCGGATTAATAGTTAGTCCTTTCATCCAGACCTGTGCCGGACCTGGCCTGGATTTGGCCTGACATGTCCTACCATACGCTGAAACACGGGCAATGCAGCTGCAATGCGGCCGAAAGTGCGGATTTCCGCTTTGGTCAACGTCCACGAGATGGCATCCAGTTTGTCTGCTGTGATTACGAGCCTCATGGGCGCCCCAGGCGAGCATGTAGCATCTCGACGACGGCGATGCTGCGACTTAGCCGATGTTAACACGGGGTTTACCCGCCAAAGTTTCGAATTTAGTGGGAAAAGAAGAATGACGGGACGGCTGACGCCAGAGGAGAGCTCATGACGGCACGAGGGTCCGCCAAAGCAAGCGGCAGAACGAAAAAGGTTGTCGAATGAAAGGCGTTGCCACCACAAGTGGCTGCAATTGGCCCATAGGCTTAGGTTCCGAGTCGGGCGAGTGAGTCAAAAGAAGGCAGAGACATTATTAATTGAGAAGAGGAGATCTGCGCACCTGATTGGGAGCTGCCGGAACTGTCTTTTTTGTCATTCTTTGAAGAGCGCTACAACTACTCCGTACATAGTACTGCACTGTATGGGGGTACAGGGTGGGTATAGTATTGGTCGGATGGATTTGTAGGAGGCTCGCTAGGGATGGGGGGATGATGAGCCAGGGAAACCTTAAAGAGATGCAGGAACACTGGGGTTATTCCGGATTCCCTAACAAAAAGACATGGAAAAGGGCAGTGATTGGCAGATTTGCCCATCTGATTTCTATGTATGCACTCTGTAGTTGAAATGAGTAAGACAGCTAAGAGAGTTGAGAGTTGACAATACAAGATCAATAATTCGGCCATCTCACTCTCTCACTCCTATCCCCTCCCTCCCTCTCTCTCGAAATGAAATCAACAAAAATGCACCGGAACAGTAACAGCACAAAAAAAGCAAAAAGAAACAGCGTGCCATCATCATCCCATCCCCCCGTCACCCCAAAAAAAACCGAGCAGGCCAATAATACGAGTACGTCATCCCTGGGCCAAGACGAACCGCACCCTTGGTTGGTAATCCTGTCCCCAGCACTGCTCTGATTGGCCATCTCATGTGGGGCTGCCTCCAGAGCGTCTCACGTGCTTTCGCGGAAACCTGGCGACGCACCTGGTGGCTCAGCGCTGGTCGCATCTCCAAAAATTCGCGCCCCATCGCGTCTCCCCGACGCACCTCATCCGAATCCCCTCCACGACGGTCACCAGGGCTGCGACGCCGGAATGCGACCATGGAGCTTGCTGGAAGCATCTCCAATGGTTTTTAAATGTCTTCTTTTATCCTACTGCAAATTTTTCTCGTCTCTCCTCGCCTTCTGGTCGTGAAATCAAAGTTGGAAAAAAACAGCTGTTCAAAATTTGGCCCCTCTTTGCATGACACCCGCTAGCTCCGAGCAACACACAAGGGCGACGGAGCGAGCAAAAGATCGGTGAGGATGGGAATGGGATGCTGGTACGGAGTAATCTTTTTCACTACGCTCACGGCTGCCAGCCTGGCTCGGGTTTCTGGCGATCTAGATTAAGGCAAAGGGAGCGAGCTGTGGAGGATCGTATGTATGTATGCATGCAAATCACAGAGCAAGTACTCTGTAGATAGTGCATATGATGTTCGGGTCAATTCGCATGCCATACAGCACTCTGTAAACCCTCTTATTCTCAAATAGCAAAGGCGCCTATAATTCTCATTAATATCACGAGAGTTGGTTAAACATTACCACTATGTTGGTCGCCCTATCGCTGCTTGGCCCAAATGCGCCGACATCCATAGTGCACGCTCGCCAAAAGCTTCTCGCTCTATCGCAACGCCCCTCCTGAGCAATTTTACCGGCTTCGCATTAGTGTTTGCTTTCTGCTCCAATGCTGTGGGAAATGGATGAGTCACACGGAGGTTTCAGTCTCCATGCCGGAAGAGGGATCCCTGCCTGTATTTTACTTTTTTTTTTTTTCTTTTCTGATTGCCGTTTCTTTTTTTATTGTATTTGGGCGATTGGAATTCGCCAGATGCATCACTTTTTTTTGGAACACATGCACTTGGCACATGCATTGGTTGGTAGCACACCAATGTCCCCCTTGAAAGTTTACGGCCCACGAATTCATTCATTACGAAATAGTCTGCACATTCAAGCCTCAAAAAAATAAAGATTAGGGAAATACCCGTATTATCAAGGGCTCTTCATCTTCATTCTCGCCACCATCATTGACATTTTTTTCCTTTTTTTTTTTTCCCTTCCTAGCTTAATAAGACCAAACCATTAAACCCGACTCCAGCAACGGCTCTGGTGGCTTACAGGGAGCCACACCCACTGACAGCAGCTCTCAGCACACCCCCCAATCCCTGTTAGCGGGCGGCGTCCACCACTTTACGCGCTGCAGCCCCTCGCCAGTGCCCCCATATTATCCACCCCATCACTATCCCTCGAGCCGGAGGCAAGCGCCAGATCCAGGCAACAACAGGCCCTAGCCAGAGATGATATCTGGTTTGGTCTTAGACAGACGTCGGGGGCGTCCATTCGGCATGCGGATTTCTCAGCCGGGTGGGATTGTGAGCAAAAAGGAAAGCAGAGCAAAATGAACGAATGTAACACAGATGGGCCCTTGCTGGATGCGACTGGTTCCTGGATCCTTGCAGGTGGTGAGTTTATCGTGCTTTTTTGCCGCTAGCTGAGGCCATGGCAGGCTGTTGCTGTTCATAAGAGACGCCCGTCCTCCTCCTTGCTCCTGGCCTCGTCCTCTTCCTCTCTTTTCATATTTCCTGATCGGAGCCTTGACTCTTCTATTCACTTCCTCTCCGTGCCTCGGGAACGATAGTTTTTTTCTTGGTCAACGCCAAGAAGAGTCCAAGAGCAGCCTCACTTCTTCGTCACTTGGATTTCGGTGTCTGCATCCCCCATTCACGCAGTTTCCAAGTCTTCTTCCCTCCGTCCATGTCTTCCACCTCTTTCGACAGGTCAATAATTCTATAATTTGGTCATCCGACCCGTCCTACTTGACGACTTCAACGTTTCATTCTTCATTTTCCATCTCCTTTTTGTGACTCACGGATTCATCACTTCATTCGTCAACCCCGGAAGGCCGTAACCGTTAAGGAGGCTCGGCACTGTTTTATATTCCAACTTTTCATATTATCCATCTCTGTGTCTCCCACTGCACATCTTGTATCAACCATACAACCCTCATTTCGCTTTCTTCCACTCCGTCCGATACCAAATACAGAACCGACACAAGCTCGCCATCATGTCTCCTAACAGCGATAATGCCATGGCTCGCTTCTTGTTCGCCATCTTGAAGCAGAAGAACCTCAAAGACGTAGGTTCCATCCATTCGACCTACGTCTGATCTCAAGGCTCTCTAACACGTTTTCTCTAGATTGATTGGAATCAAGTGGCCGCCGATCCCGTCCTCATTGAACCCATCACCAATGGCCACGCCGCCAGGATGCGTTACTCCCGCTTTCGGGCAACAGTAACCGGCCACACACCATCAAAGCGAGGTCGACCATCAGACAAGGCGCGGACAGCCAAGGTGAAGAAGGGCGTGCAAGCCAAAAAGGACAAGCCCATCAAACCAGAGCCCGGCTCAGCTAGCCTCTCTTCGTATGCTCAGGTAAGAGCAGCCATGAGCTCTACAGCATCCGATACATGCAGCTAACATGTTACTGCTAGTTCTCTCCCGAATCTCTCGCATCACTCACCTCGCCTTACATGGGAGACTGCGACGATTTCAGCGCCCGCTTCCTCACGCCTTGCAGCGATGACATGACTCAAGGATTGTCTATTCCTCCTTCCGCCCTCGAAGATATCCGACATACGAGCGGTCTGATGTTTCCTCCTCTGGATGGCAACTCGGACTTTATGAATCATGCTGGCCATGATCACTCTTCGACCTCTCATTCACCCACTACCTTCTCCGCTTTTGACGTTGCTTACGACCTGGGCAACTTCCCCTCGGGAGATATCAACAGCCAAGGCTTATCTCACTCTGGCGGATCCCAGCCTCTTGGTGATTGGGATGACCAGCATTTCTAAGCTGCTTTGAAATTTGGGACGATGCACTACGAATACGAAAAGAAAACACACAAAAAAAATTTTTATATCAAGGGAGCACGGAGCGCGGCTAAACTTCTTTTATGACTTGATGATTACTAGCCACGGTTTGTGGTTAATTGGCTTTGGGTATATCCCTTTCCTCTCCACGGAGAGAAGAATGGAACGGTTAGGAATTGAGGACACTTAAAAAATTACCATAGGGGCTTATAATGGCACGTGTATAATAGTGAGGACAGGATGGATGAGGATACCCGTCCTCCTTTTTTTCTTTTTTCTTTTTTTTTCTTTCAGCTATTTAGATTTTGACATGGTTTGGTAGCATATAATGCCAACTATTGAGCGCTGAATACAAGCTGCACACGCCTGTGATTTTGCAACTCGAGATATATGCATTTTGTTCCCAGATGAGTAGGAATTTGATTATGCTACGACTGTTTGTTCTGGGGGAGTATACTTGCTGGCGTATCTGGCACATTTCTGTCTATCCTACATCTTGACTATATCTTGATTTTGTCGTAGTGCAACTTTATACATGCAAACAACCACGTTCAAGAAGGCCAAGATACTTTCGATTCTTTGCCAACTCAAAGTTTTCTTTGTGCCATCATGACAACTCCCAGGTCATGCTCGTGTAAGTACCTACTAGCATTCACAGCCGAGATAAATTCATTAGAGGAGACAGTCAGACATGCCTGCCAGCTGCAACAGCCGTCACCAAGCTGCAATTCACCCACCACTCACATTTCCTTCTACAGCATTCCACTTTTTCTTGGAAAATAAAAGTTTTCCATAATAGCTATTAACCTCATCACTCGCTTTCATCCTTTTTTCCTTTTCCCTTTTCTTTATCCTTTCAACCCCACCGCAAACGCATCGAGGTTTTCGCACCACTGCTCCCGCGAGCATTCCTTTTTCGTCATCACGTACCAAGTAAGCAACGCTCTATCTTCTTCATACCAAACGCGCATGATTTCCCAGCTTTCGATTTAATCTACCATATTCGCATTTTGTGTTGGTTACTAATAACCATTTGCTAAAAAAAAGTTTCCATTGCTCTTTGCACCGTCAGATGAACAAAGCAGACATGGCCGACGAAACTCCAAAGCAGAGACGAGAGCCTACGGCTTCCGAGGCCATGTTCTTCTTCGCCATCGTCAAGCACACCCGCAACAAGGCGGATATCGACTGGGATGCCGTTGCTCAAGAGCAAAATTTCAAGAACGCCGAGGTTGCCAAGGTTTGTCTCCCCTTTCCCTCACATCTTCCTCTTGCTCTTCACCATGCTCTTCTCCTTTGGCTAACTCCTACTTTCTGCGATACAGGTTCGTTTTGGACAAGTCAAGCGCAAGCTGGGCATCGACTCAACCGCTACTCCAAAGAAGGGTAATGCCTCTTCTGCCACCTCGACTCCGAGCAAGGTCCGCAAGACGCCCGCCAGCCGCTCTGGAGCAAAGGGTAAGGCTCGCGGCAGCCGAGCCAAGAAGGAAGAGGCCGAGGCCGATCCAGAGGCTGGGGATGAAACAACCGCTGTTGAGTCATCGCCTTTCAAGGGAGAAGACGACATGATTGACTTCAAGTCGGAGGATCAGAAAGACCCTTTCTAGCTTCTTTAAGGGATTCTTCAGGTGCTTATAATGCCTTGCTTAGGGTCTCTGTTTTTTGTCATCGATTGAGATTTGCTACGTTATCGATGCTCGGCACAAATTTGGGAGGACTTGCTACAGGGAAAGGGGATTAAGACAGGCGGGGGAAGAAAGAATATGTAGCCAGTCAAGATAGCATCCAGCTGAGATAAAGCGGGCAGTTGAATGAAGCAGCCGGCAGATACTGAACTCAAAATCTGGCACTCGTATCCTCGTAATCTTACTCAAGCATCACTTTATTTTGAGAGTCATTACCTGGACATTAATCCCGTAACCGCCCTAGACATTAAGATACCACATTTTTGGTTCTATTTTATAAGATCCAACAATCATATCTAGTTTCATCCACTCCACTGCAGTGTTGGGTCTCCTCAGTGGCAGCAGCCAGCTGGTTGAAGTCTTTTTTTGGCCGTCTCCTAGTTTCACTTCTCCAGCACTGCGATTTCAAACAAAAGTGAAATATTGTTCTCCTTGCCATTGGCGCCTGGGGCTTGACTCTACAAAAGCGGTCTGTTCTTTTGGCCCCCTCCACCCAGAGACTCTCTCTATTTATAAAGTGCGTCTGCACTCACCATCCACCATCCACATCTCTTTCATACAACGCTCTTTTGTCTAGTAAGATCTTGGTCAGTGCTTCTTACCCGGCTCCATCACTGCTCAACAATACATTATTTACTATATACCTAAATCGTAAGGCTCGTCCTCTCCAACCCTTCATCCCATATCATCTAACCACCAGCCCTAGACTACCAACAACTATGCCTCCCAAGAAATCAGACAACCCCGAGACTCCTTCCGTCAACGGCTTGCGTGACAATGAGCTCCGCTTCATCAAGGCTGTCTTCGACAACATGACTCAAAAGCCCGACGCCGACTGGGGTCAGGTCGCGGGCGACTTGGGTCTCAAAGACGCCAAGTGTGCCAAGGAGCGCTTCCGACAAATGTCTGTCCGCCATGGTTGGCGCACAGGAGTGCAGGCCACGCCAGGCAATAGTCCCAGCAAGGGCAAGAAGAATGATGTTACCGGCCCGTCTGGTGACGGCAAGGTGACGAAGAAGCCGAGAGTGAGAACTCCAAAGAAGGTGGCGGCTAAGAAGGAAGAGAGCTCGGATTCGGATATCAAGAAGAGCGAGGACGAGGAAGCCAAGCAGGAGAAAATGGATGAGGAAGACAATGACACGCCCTTTTGAAGGGTTGGGAGGGATTTGGCTACTTTTGGTGTTCCTTCCATCCAAGGATTGATCTTTTGAGCTGGAGAATGATGAATATGCCCTTGATATCTTGAGGCTGAGTCGGGTGGGACGGTTAATTTGTGTGCTTAATAGCCACCGCATTTACGAGGTCAGATAAATGGTATTAATTCTGCTACGACTTGCCTGCTATATACCAAGCTGTGATATAAGATGCTAGAGATCAGCTTGGTGGATATAGGCCGTCTCACGCTAGTTTGCTATCTCATCTTCATGGAAACTTGTGTATATCACCATTGAACGTACGAGCCAAGCAGCATTTTTAGCATTCTTCACAACCCCTCCAGTTTAATTTGCTACATAGACACGACTCCATAGCTTTTAACAGTGGGCGAGTCTCCAGTCACCTTACATGCGGACTCGGCGCTCCGTTGCCAGGTGTCAAAAGGGTGCGCGGCCTGTTACCGCGACTCGTAAGTGGCCGAGCGTCTTTGTTATTATCTTGCCCTTCCGCACAAAATTTCCACAGCATCGACGCGTTATTTTCCAACTTCTCAGAGAGATAAGTCGGTGTGCGGTGGACAATTTGCAACTTGTGTGCTCGCTGCTTCACACAACATTACGGCCACGAGCCTCCACTCGGCTTGTAAACACCTCTGGCTGCAAGACTTGACAGCAATATTGCCCCAACATTGACATATTCTACTTGGTAATTATGAATCCAATGTTTCTTAATCCAATGCTTTTTCTCTATTCTTGTTGCATTAACTCGCGGTCGCCATCCATCTGTCCCCAAATATCTGGTACCCGCTCCTCGACAGTCCTCCTGAGCGAGAAGTGAAGTGGTCACCTGTCCAACACCCGCCCCCTTTTCACCACTGCATTACTTTTCCTGACATATTCTTGTTCTAAAATTTCCTGTCTTTACATGGACGCTGTTGAGCTAAAAACTTGACTGCCTGAGGCGTCCTTCTCATATTTCATCTCCCTCCCATCAGGTGTTCTCCCTCCATCCATCTCTCTTCTGTCGCACCACGCTTCCGAGCTTTTCTACAAGCATCATCTGTTTACCCCTTCGACCTTATTTATCAAGATATCAGTCTTGACATTTCCACCCGGTACGCTTCCGCCTTTTAGCTATACTATCGTGTATATTCATTGTCTGGTTTCTCTTGATCTTTCCCCACCATCAAACACATTTCAACCCTTATAATCTGCTCTTCTGGTTCTACCATCACATTCATACAACCCATCCGATTACTGTGTTTGCTCCTAACATTGTCTACAGTCCTAAACGATATACTGCACTTCACGCCTGCACCATGTCCAAGCAAGATCCAGCTGAACAGGTTCGCTTCCTGGTGTCCTGCATCGGTCACACTACCAATGGAAGGGTAAATGAAACCTGAAAAGCCCATGCTTATCTTTGCTAAAGGCATGTCTAACTTGATCTTATAGCCCGACTTTGCTCTCGTCGCTACGGAACTTGGAATCGTTTCCAAGGCTGCTGCGTAAGACCTGGCACTCCCAATCTTATGGATCCATCTAACAGCTTATTACCTTTAAATAGTCAAAAGAGATATGAGCGAATGCTCAAAGCCAACGGAGTGAATGCTTCCAAGCCGGCGGCCAAGCCCAGCACCGAGGATGACAACACCCCGGTCTCTACTCCAGTGAAGCGCAAGCCAACTCGAGCTGCCGGTGGCAGCGCCAAGAAGAAGACCAAAGCTACCAAGAAGGAGGAAAGCGATGATGATGTCAAGGACGCGGACTTGGTTCCCAAGACCAGGAGCTCCAAGTCTCCAAGGAAGGAGCTCAAGAAAGAGCCAAAGGAGGAGCACGACTCTTCCCTCTCTGGTAAATTTTCCTCTTTAGCTTGCTCATCACCAAATCCCTCGACACAGCTGACATTACAATCTAGATGCTCCCGACTCTGACGTGTGCTCCGATGCTGGCACAAGCTTCGACTCAGTTTAAGCTCTTGCAGCAGCACTCTCTAGCTCTGCTTGGAGTAATGGATCAACACTCGAGCCTTACTCAGTGTTTGTTCCCTAGGAGCATGGGAAGGCTTTGCAATTTGGAAACATATCTGGCTTGGTTGGACAGATAATAAGTACAAACTCCGGCATGGGACATGAGGCAGAATATTTGCCTGAGCATTTGGCCCGATATGGATTTGATAGTGGCATACTAGGTTCTTTAATGGAAATGGTTGATTGTGAACATGGCGCATGGCTGTCCTAGCAATGGTGATATATTTTGTGAACCTACGTAGCTGGCTTCGACATCGGGTAGGAAGCTCAGTTAAACGACGAAATGCTCGTTGCAGTGCTGCACCATCTCATCTAGCTTCATCTACAGAGTTGACAGCATCACCTTCAGATAAAAACAACAACCAGCTGCTCGAATATCGAGTTCTGCTAAGTCCAATGTCGGTATCCGTCTCTCCCCACCGACAGCTCACTAAGGCCCCCGTGATTCACTATCTGCTCAAACCCCGAGCCTCGCAAACGCAAACGGCTCCTCCAAAAGGCAACAAACGCTGCAGCAGCCCTATTCAACTCCTATTGTACCCACATCATGCCGAGTTGATCATATTTTGCAGCTGCCAGCCACTGACCTCGAGGTACGTACTCATGCACCTAGATGAGAAAAGGGGGGAAGCCCCGCAAAAGGAAACGCAGCACTTGTTGAATGGAAATTGACAGCTATTGTCGCCAAACCGAGGGTATTGAAGTCAATACACCAGAAAAGGTATACTCAGCCCATCGTCATCACAATGAGGCTCCAGTTGTATACCGTTGACATCTCTTGCTGTTGCTGATGCTATATCCTTCTCTTCAACTTCATTCCCGCTCTTCAAGTGATTTCCTCCATTACAAAGCTTCCATACCGCCGCTTGATATCATATTTGATAACTTCAAGTATCTCCATCGAAGTGCAAATTACCTTGAACTCTCTTACACCAGAGTTGCCATCATCTCTAGAGCTTCCAGAGGGCTTCCAGTCATCATGTCTCTTTCATCCAATGTATCTGGAACAGCCTTCCATTCCAATAACGGCATCAAAGCCCAGCTTCTCAATGAATCAGCTATCCCACACTCGTCTTACATCCAAAAGACGAATTCCATCTTCAACGGCCTCATTACGCCCCCTGAATCTCCGGTTCGATATGCTCAGTGGGAGTCTACAAACGGCAGCCCAACTCAGTCACCAACTTCTTTGACTTTGGGGGAAAATCCAGGCATGAGTTCTGCAAAAGAGGTCCAAAACGCTATGGAAGCACTGTCTGCTGCTATTCGAAGTGTCAAAGCAGAGAAATTTGAACAAGTTCCAAGATTGGAAGCTGCTGCATCTTCTATGATACCTATCGACTTCAATAAAACTAGCGAGATTATTTACTCAATCATCGAGCATGCAGTGGAAGAGAAAATGGCTGATGCAGTGGGGCCTTTGCGTTTGAACGTCAGCCGGATGAACGAGTCTTTGGCATTATTTCATCGCGAGAACATCGATATTCGGGATCAAAATGACACAATGAGTCGCCAACTCGATCTTCACTATCGCACCATTGAGCAAAACGTCGAAGAATTCAGATCTCAATCCAAGACTATGAACGCCATGATCGAGACTCAGACTACCATGGTGAACCATCTCTCTCAAGTTGTCATGAACCTCCCTATGGCCATCAACCAAGTCGTTCACACTGCAGTTCAACAACAGACTCAATTGGCTATTCGCGACATCATGTTTGCTCAGCAGCAGGCTATGTTTTCTGTTTCAGATGTTTCCGGTACTAGACAGTCTGTCTCCAGTGACGGGAGCTCTAGTCAATGCACTTGTAACCACCATAGCTTGGAGATTGAGTCTATGTCATCAACGCAGCATAGCAGTGATTCAATCGGTCAATCCTCTTCCAACACCTCACTCAGATCAACTAGCGGTTTCAGATATACTTTGAAGAAGTTGTTCAAGCCTAGGAATTAAAGCAGCCGCTAGGAAGAGCTCAGCTGTGGCAACGGTACGACAAAGGAATACAATGGTTCAAATGGGTAGCGGGACTTCTTCGTGGGATACGGCGCAAAGGGGTTATTTTGGAAGGCTACTGATGTAGATTATGTTCTCAATTCAATGCAGCTTAAATGCTACTTCTGCTTCTTCAAGAGAATTTTTGGTGATGATAATGGCTACATATGTCAACTCCACAATCACACCAACAGGTAATTACAATACATTGACGGAAATTTAGTATCTTGCAGCTGTCCTTTTTCTAATTAGTCTTGTCCAATTACATTGTTACATACCAGAGGGAAATGTCACTGCCATCTGATAACCTCTGACGTCCCCTGCCACACCATTTTTCCTGCCAGCTGCCAGTCGGAAACGCATCCCCCCAAAACGTAGGGAAATTTTTGCAAGACAGAAACTTTGGTTTCTATTTTGGGAAACATTTCTCACATTTTTGTCTTTTCCCAGTTTCTTCTTTTCTTTTCCTCTTCTCTTTCTTTCGTTCTCTTCTTCATTCCGGATACTAACGACAACATCGCCAACAGTTACAGCTATTTTATCCATCGACATTACGCATACGACAACCCAATTGAATGTAAGTGACTACTTTCAATTGTTTATATCCTTGGTAGCAAGATTTTGCTACTTATACAGCAATTCAGCCCTGGGCAGCAAAGTTTCTCCCACTTTTCTCTTTCCCACTCCCGCACTTCCCCAGTTTCTGCTCATCTCCAACGCTTGACAGTACTTGAACCAAAACTAACAACTGATTTACTCTTTTCGAAAGTCCAATTAGCTCATAAGCTCAAATATCTTACTATCAAAATGGGAACTCCATCAGCCAAGAAGACCCCCTCTAAGAAGGGACGCACCGCTGCTCATGACCGCCGATCTCCTTCCAAGGCATTGAAGGCAGAGCAGACTCCCAAGTCTGACAAGATCAAAACTCCTTCTTCGACACCTCGAGATACCACTTACACCCATAATCTTCCTACAGATGAGCAAAAGAAGGGTAATGGCCGAGTCACTGGTCGCAGTCTTATTATGTGGAACCGTAAGTAGATTACATTTCGAGTCTCTTTTTTAATTAATCCATTCAACATGCTAACTCCTTTCAAAGGTCCTCGTATGGCAGAGAAGCTTATTCTCCACCTTCATTATGAATGCGTCCGCCACAAGGTCAATATCCCTTGGGATGCCATTGCTCATCGACTCCGTCCCGGCTCATCGGGCGCTGCAGTCTTGCAGCATGTCAATCGGCTTCGCAAGGAGCTCCTCTCAGAAGGCCATTTGGTTCCTCCCCCAGCCCAAAAAGCTTCACCTTCAACTCCATTTGATCCCAGTATCAGAGGATACGTCCGTGACACTGAGAGTGATGACAAGAATGCCACTCGCCCAGTGGGCTTTGATGAGAAGATGGACGATGCCAAAATCAGTCTTCCTGATGCTCTTGATGCATTGGAAGAAGAAATTGACGGCCAATTCCTCACTGATACCAGCTTCACTTTCGCTGAGGACGAGATTCAGCCCCCAGTCACGCCAACTCCCGTCCGACATGCAGCTCAACGACGCCCCATGTCAGCTCCCCACTACAGTCTGAAACCACAGAATCTCCAACGTGGAAACAGCGATGCTGCTCAACCTTTGGTTGATTCTGACCCATTCTTTGACATTGCTCCTCCCAGCTTCATGCTTAACCGCACTGAGGTAAGTTCTCTTTTCAATCAACACCGTTGACTTCAAACACTAAGACGGAGTAGGGATTGCAGCCGCCAAGTACCAAGAGCCTTCTTCCTCTTGAGAAGGAAGTTCATCAGCAGATGATGGGTGGAGGCAACTTTTTCGATTCCTTTCCTGGAAAATTCACTCACCCTTCAGTCAAACCCAGCCATGGACAACTTAGTCCTGCCGGCCAAGCGCCTCTTGGACAGGGCCAACCGTCCTATTTCATGGGACATCCTTTTTACCCCCACTACGCAGGCTATTATGGCATGAATCATCCAGGCTTCATGGGACTTCCTCCCTACGGGTTCTCCATGCCCTCTCCTCCCACAGCGCCTTGCCAGCCTGCTGAGAAGCAAACCCCTCTGAGCTCCCCCATTGCCATCAAAGACAGAGACATCTCAGTGTCTCCTGTTTCATCCCCCATTGGAGGCCATCTCCAGACATTGCAGCCAGAAAATTTGCAGCCTGTTATCGAAAGCCCAGAAGAGAAGCCTCTTGACGAGCTCACCGTGAGTAATGGCTCTTCATCCACCTCTCCTCCCACCATCAAACGAGAGTTAGACTGATGGTTGAAGGCTGCATATGCATACGATGACGACGAGATTTTTGGCCAAGATTTGTTACTCGAATTCCTTTCCTCAACATGAGCCATATGACTATACAATGGCAATATTTTCAGGTCCGCATACACAGACAGACGAAACTGTCCATGAAACGAGAGGAAATCCTACGAAGAAAAAGAACATACAAAAAAAAAATTTCAAGAAGAAAATAATACACTAATACACAGCAAAGAATTGTGCGGCTCATTATATCCCGCGATTTCAATGTCTTTTACAGCACTGTCTCTTGCATTTACTGTTCTTTTTTCTTTTGTCGAACATTTGATACCCATCCCGCTTGTCATTGAGAGAAGACAAGGACAACGAGACGTAAAAGCCATGCGTTTTCATAAGCTCCAGGCATGACTATACATGAATTTCAACGAATTACATATATAAAAAAAAAAAGCGGAAAACAAAAAATGATCAAAAAAGGGGATGGTTATTAGAAGCAATCTCATTCTGGAAGAATTGCGAGGATCAGAATCTCAGGTACTAGATCCTAGGTACTTTACTGATGGCGGGGAAATTCGAGCATGGCGGGGTCAAATTTTTTTTTTTTTCAAAAGCACATTCTTCAATATGCTTGTAGTCACCAATACCTAGCTGCAAATTATCCTAGCTTTACAATCACAGCTTTTTTTGAAATGATCTTGATACCAAATCCTGAGTACCATTAACCGCAAGGCAGCTACAGCTTAATCATCCAACTCGGCTTAAGAGCCGCCTCCAGAGCCCACAGATTCGGCTGGAAGAGGGTAGAAAAGCTCAGGTTGCCCCGCTAAGCTTGTTCGGGCGCTGGTTCGGCTCAGGATCCATGTTTTACCGATGCTCCGTGACAATTTTTTTGGGGGCATGCAAGCTCTCTCCAATTAACACCAACAGCGATTTCTAGACCCTCTCCTCCTCCTCCAACCTGCTGTTCCTCTGAAGGCTGGCTCGTCTTGCTTCAGGCTTGTGATACCCCGTTTCTTTGTTTCCTTTTTTTCCTCCATTGCAGAAATCACAAAAAATGCAGCGCGCATTGGCTTCCCGTGCCCGCGCTTCGGCTCTGTCCGGCGCTTACAAGTACCGATCTGGAGGTAGCCTCGGTCAACAACTCCGGTTTGCGCACAAGGTAGGACAAGGCAATTGGGATCCAAATACTGGCCTCTTTCATAGCGCTGACCAAATGGAATAGGAACTCAAGTTCGGTGTTGAGGGCCGTGCTGCTCTCCTGGCTGGTGCCGACACTCTGGCCAAGGCTGTTGCTACCACTCTTGGTCCCAAGGGCCGAAATGTCCTGATTGAGTCCAGCTTCGGCTCCCCCAAGATCACCAAGGGTATGATTGAGATATTTTCCCAATCTTTTTGGCTGTTATTTCATGGAACTCTTGCTAACAATTGAGGTGCATAGACGGTGTCACTGTCGCCAAGGCCATCAGCCTGAAGGACAAGTTCGAGAACCTCGGTGCCAAGTTGATCCAAGATGTGGCTTCCAAGACCAACGAGACTGCTGGTGACGGTACCACCAGTGCCACCGTCCTGGCCCGTGCCATCTTCTCTGAGACTGTCAAGAACGTTGCTGCCGGCTGCAACCCCATGGACCTGCGTCGAGGTATCCAGGCCGCCGTCGACGCCGTTGTCGACTTCCTGCAGAAGAACACCCGCGACATCACCACCAGCGAGGAGGTTGCTCAGGTCGCCAC
Source organism: Trichoderma brevicompactum (assembly GCA_003012085.1). Classification (NCBI taxonomy): domain Eukaryota; kingdom Fungi; phylum Ascomycota; class Sordariomycetes; order Hypocreales; family Hypocreaceae; genus Trichoderma; species Trichoderma brevicompactum. Next base: position 4,247 of record PXNZ01000581.1, on the reverse strand, counting down.
TATCAGTGCCAACGGGGACCACCACGTTGGCAAGCTGATTGCCAACGCCATGGAAAAGGTCGGAAAGGAGGGTGTCATCACCGTCAAGGAGGGCAAGACCCTGCAGGACGAGCTCGAGGTCACCGAGGGTATGCGATTCGACCGCGGATACGTCTCCCCTTACTTCATTACCGATGCCAAGTCTGGCAAGGTTGAGTTTGAGAACCCCCTGATCCTCCTCTCCGAGAAGAAGATCTCTGCCGTCCAGGACATCATTCCCGCCCTCGAGGCCTCTACCCAGCTCCGCCGCCCCCTCGTCATTGTTGCCGAGGATATTGACGGTGAGGCTCTGGCTGTCTGCATTCTGAACAAGCTCCGTGGTCAGCTCCAGGTCGCTGCCGTTAAGGCCCCCGGTTTCGGCGACAACCGCAAGTCCATCCTTGGTGATCTTGCTGTCCTGACCAACGGTACCGTCTTCTCTGACGAGCTTGACATCAAGCTTGAGAAGGCTACCGCTGACATGCTGGGCTCCACCGGCTCCATTACCATCACCAAGGAGGACACCATCCTCCTCAACGGTGAGGGCAGCAAGGATGCCATTGCCCAGCGATGCGAGCAGATCCGTGGTGTCATTGCCGACCCCACCACCTCCGAGTATGAGAAGGAGAAGCTCCAGGAGCGTCTGGCCAAGCTGTCTGGCGGTGTTGCCGTCATCAAGGTCGGTGGTTCCTCCGAGGTTGAGGTCGGCGAGAAGAAGGACCGATTCGTCGATGCTCTGAACGCCACTCGTGCCGCTGTTGAGGAGGGTATCCTCCCCGGTGGTGGTACTGCCCTGATCAAGGCCTCATCCCAGGCCCTGAACGACGTCAAGGCCGCCAACTTTGATCAGCAGCTCGGCATTACCATTGTCAAGAACGCCATCACCCGCCCCGCCCGAACCATCATTGAGAACGCTGGTCTGGAGGGCTCTGTCGTCGTTGGCAAGCTCACTGACGAGTTCGGCTCCGACTTCAACCGCGGTTTCGACAGCGCCAAGGGCGAGTACGTCGACATGATCCAGGCCGGTATCCTTGATCCCCTCAAGGTTGTCCGCACCGGGCTCATTGATGCCAGCGGTGTTGCTTCACTGCTCGGTACCACTGAGGTTGCCATCGTCGAGGCCCCTGAGGAGCGCCCTGCTCCTCCCATGGGCGGCATGGGCGGCATGGGAGGAATGGGTGGCATGATGTAAGATGCCATCACAAGAAGAAAAGAAAACAAAAAAAAGGAACAGGAATCGTTGTATAAAAAAACTATTATATGACTGGGCATGGTTTCGGTGTTATACTAGAAGGATGGTTCAAGTGGCCTACTACCCATCTCCCCTCATTCCATCTCCCTCTCTATCTACCTTGTCCATCTATCTGTCTGCCTCTACTTTTGGAGCTTTGAGCTCGCCCCCATGTCCATTGAGGGCGAGCCGGCTCTTACCGTTTCTGTATTGTATTGTAGCGCTCCTGGCCATGTACCACTATCAAAAAAAGGGATAATAACGAATGAAATGTTTTTTACGAGATACACAATAATCAGGCAACGAGATAATTCGTGACGGTTAGAGATTGAGACATTGAGTAGACGGTGCTGCGGCTAAATATATTAGGTATCGTCTAAATTGGCAACGCCGCGTCAATAGGGGGGAGGAATTCTAGTTGCCTCAAGGCAGCCGGCGATGAGAAGGATGGATGGAGCTGTTGAAGTCGGTGCCTTGGAGACGGGCCTTGGGGGGGTCCCTCTGGGGCTTTGGGGGCTGCTGATTCGAGGAGCTGTTAATAAGACGGGCTTCTCTCCCGCCTCTCGAGTGGTTGCTGTAGACGCAGAGATAACAGCTGAGTTTTTGTGCAGCTTCCAATGGCGGCTTGAGCACATCACACCACGTCTCATCGCCACATCATCCGCCACTGTTTACTCGATCCTTTCGTTCCTTAGGCACCAGGTATGTTGCAATCTCGACTCCATACAATACGTAATTCCCCATATAAAACCGGCCCTCCAATCTCCAGCGATCCTCTTCTCATCTCCCCAGTCACGTGCAGCTCCTCCTTCGCCCAAGAAGCCAAACCCCACCTGGCCCAACTGCGGGCAAGGAGGGAGCTTTTCGCCCTTTTTAGCACCCCGCCTCTTTTGCTTTGTGCTTGTACTTACCTTGCGCAGTTCCCAGACCATCCCGCTGTCACACCAATTTGGCATCATCGTCGACCCCGTCCCGACGCCGCCAGAGTCTCGCCTCATATTTCAATTTTTCGGTCTTCTTTTTTTCCTGTTAGTTGGCCCTTCCGCTAGTCTCCCGTCTCATTGGCCCCCTTTTTGTCTCTTGTTGCTTTAGACTCTTTTCACGGAATTCTAAAGAGGCGCTTGACGAATCTCCCGCATACTCGGAGGAACCCCCTCATCGCTAACAGGAGAAACCTCATCAGCTCATCACCCCTCCTTTTTTTTTCTGCCCGCAGCCCGGCTTCGTCCACAGCTGAATCGCAAACATGGTGAGTTTGCTTGCAAGAGCTCGAGGAGCTTAAACACGTGTATATGTGTATGTTTGCTGGTACTAACCGCGTTGTCTTCTTCCAGTCTCAATCAGGGTGTGTTTTCCCCCCTTCGCCGTTATCTAGCCCGCTCTCTGCAACCCCCCCTGCTCGAGCTGTCAACCGCCCACTTCCTTCGACAATTCTTTGGCTGTGGAGATGTAGGCAATATGGACGCTCCAGCAGAAAGGGGAAATAGAAGATTAAAGAAGAAATTACAACACGCAGTAGGAATTGATAAGGCTAATATCGTTTAGAGCCAAGGTTTCCGCTCTGGTCTCGGAGGAGTTCCAGAAGTTGAAGCGAAGCAACGACAAGAACCGACTTCTGCGATACATTGTCTTCAAGCTGTCCGACGACTACTCCGAGATTGAGGTCGAGCACGCTGATCCCGATAACGATTGGGAGAACTTCCGAGAGAAGCTCCTCAACGCCACCTCCAAGAGCAAGACCGTTTGTCTCACCGCCGAAGATGCACCAAAAGATTTGCACGTCAGAAGAAAGCTAACTTGATGCAATATCAGGGTGCCGTTGGCAAGGGTCCTCGTTACGCTGTCTACGACTTTGGCTTCAAGTTTGATGGCCGAGAAATGTATGTCAGCCTAATAACACACTTAAATACTGAGCTGCCGTAGTTGCTAACAACTTCATACAGCAACAAGATCATTCTGATTGCCTGGTCTCCCGATGATGCCGGTGTCCACGTGCGTCCATCCCCCATCCCCTTTGCGACAATTGAACTTTCTTTCCCGCTAACAGAGAATGAGCAGGCCAAGATGATCTACGCCGCCTCCAAGGAGGCTCTCAAGCGATCCCTGGAGGGATACGCCTATGAGATCCAGGCCAACGACTCTGACGACCTCGAGCACGCATCCGTCCTCAACGCCGTCCTGGCCAAGATGAACGCATAAGCGAACTCACACCCATGATAATCTGATGCAGGGGGGGCGGGAGATGGCTATGGAGGAGAAGCAAAAGAAGGGAGGCACTGCTGTGCCCTCGTTTAGAATGGGAGTGTCCGGGGCTGTGTTTATTCGATGGATAGGCATAGGTAATTTTTCAGATGTGCTAGCGCTGCAGATGATGATGTACACCGTACCAAGGGAAAATCAGACTCATTTTTGTACTGGATGTGGAAAGCACCAGTGAGAAGTGCTGCATCAACGAAAATTAAAAGTATGCTCTATTAAAAGGAAAAAGAAGAAGATGATAATGTGCATGTATCACGAACTTGACCTGCTCGCCTGCCATCCGGATCTGAATAAACTCGACAGCTCCTCAGCCTTGTCCTGAGCCTTGAGCCGCTGCTGCAAGAAGCCCTTGAGATCCGCCCAGAAGGCGTCAGACTCGAGCTCTGCCTCCACCGTCGCCGCGTCTGCCTGAGCGGTCGAAACCGGCGTATCCGTCTCCATGGGCTCCTCGGGCGGAATAGCCGCCGCGCCACCAATAACCATGACGGAGAATTCAATCGTCTTATCAGACTCCTTTGCCAACAGCTCCTTGAGGACCTTGCTGTCCGTGACGGGCCGCTTGTTGAGCAGGAGCTTCATCTTTTCGATGGGGATCCGAGTCTGCGCCTGCACGGCAGCCTTGACGTCGAGAACCGAAGTGCTGAGCGGCAGCGCTGGGAGGGTGATGTCGAGAGGGGGATTGCGGAGCGACTTGAGGGTTATGGAAATGGCTGGTTCCTGGCCGGGGGCAGGGCGGGAG
>PXNZ01000580.1:0-14885 GCA_003012085.1 Trichoderma brevicompactum | reverse complement strand
CCCAGAATCACAACACAACCAGTCAGCAGGCGTTTCCAAGTTCAGGCAAACACAATTCTTGTTAAAAAAAAAAAAAAAAACCTCTCTATTATCAAGATGCAGCTCTAATTTACAGTTTTTCTACTCCGCGCTTCTGCTCTCGTGGCGCTACAATTCCATCTTGATATCCACTCGCAATGTGTTTCCCCGCTGGACTCCATATTCTGCTCTCCAAGGTTCCTCTGCCCGCGCTCACACGGGGCCAGCACACCTCCTGAATCCACCACCCGTCACTCATGACAGTCTCTTCGGCGTTAACATGTACAATAAAGGTATAACTCAGGCTGGCGGCCACACCCAGGTTATACCCCCATCCGAGATGATTGGCCAGCATGATGAGCCCATTGCGGTCCGCCTCAAATGCATGACAAAGAATATGGGCATTAGTGTCACTTGCGGGTACGGGTTTGTGAAGTCTATATAAAAGCAATTCACGGCGTTCCGGAAGCGGTTTGCCGGCGTTGAAAGTCGTCATGTCAACCTTGTACATGTCCACAATGGGGAAAGCACCATGGCCCGCGTTTGGAAATGCATCCTTAACAAGATCGATGTCAAGCTGCGGACTAGCGTCCCACTCGTCGGGTGCTCTTTGGGCAAGAATACTAGCATATCGGTCTTGGGCTGATGACAATTGCAAGTCTGCAAAGGTCAATGCAGGGCGCTTGAATGTAACATGGCAACTAAAACAGATGGGGCCAAGGGGTAATTTCGAGTCTGATTCTGGAAAGGGACCAGATGGCTTGGCTGAGGGCTGCAGGGGCTGGCGGGCAGTGACGAGACAAGTTTGAAAATTGCGGCCAGAGGCAAGCTTGGAAACCTGGTAGATGAATGGCCGATCCACATGTCCCGGGTTTGCGAAAACGCCTTGCATAGACTAAAAAAAAAAAAAAAAAAAAAAAAAGATTACTGCATTAGTCTGTGGGAAAAAGATTTCTTATCTGATGTGATGTAGAAACAGGGCGTACTCACGTGAATGCCAAACTTGCCGGCAGCGGCATTATTGGAGGCCTTCTTTTCTCTTTCATCATCCTCTTCCACGACCTTGACGGCTGCCAGCGGTGCTTGGATATACACGTGGCCTCCATACGCCCTTGTGGTAAAGTAATCCGCGGTAATGGATTTAGAGATGTTATCCCCATTTCCCCATGGGAGTTCTGCTCCCGGTTTCCATGCCGGCTGGTGGCTCATGAAATGGTGGGCGTCGTTAGAATTGCCATCCCCGGCTAGTCGGCTCATCTCCATTGCCTCGAGAAACCCAAGCCTGGGGAACGCTCCCGAAGAGCCGACGGGCGGCGCCATATCGGACAGGAAGAAAAAAAGGGGGAGAGAAATGCTGATACGCTGCGCTTGTGGCCTGGATGTGGTTCCAGGCCCCCCAAAGTTGTGCAAGTGTGTGGGGAAACGTGCGACAAACTGCTGGCAGTATCGCAACAATTGAAGGGATGTTGACACCACTAGTGACTGGTCGTCCCGACTTTATATCGATTGCTAAGCCACCCTTTAAATGCGCGAATTGGGCCTGGTTCCCGAAACCTCTAGCTAAACTAGAGTGGCCTGCCGGTCTCTTTCCCTGTCGGTGGATCTGGAATGGCAGTTGTCACAGATGCAAGTTTTGGCTCTCCAGTCACAGGAGCGAATATCTCGAATCCAACTGGTGTCGCATAGTTAGATCACCGCCTCGGCTTGATAGAACGCCCGCCTCACAAGGCAGCAATAGTGCCCGAATACTAATCTTACTAAGAAGCGCAATAGTGGCTGGCACCTAGTGCTGCTGTCCGTCAGATGCGAGTCCGCTAATGGTTGGCGACTGGAGATTGGGTACGATGTCACGCATGTCGTCTCTTCAGCAATTTTCAGGGTCAATATGACAAGTTACATTCCAGCCAATTAGAACAGCCTCGGCCCAGGTTATGCAGCAGAATTCTCCATGAAGCGCTTCATACTTGTACACCGTTCGCTGACGGAAATTTCTCCACACTCCACACTGACCTGGCCACTGCGGAGTGTCGCATGCCGAGGGTAACATTGGTGCAAGGGATGGCGATGAACAATTTGCCCGAACCCTGCTCCCGATAGCGAGATCATGTGTACCTTCGTACTGCGTATCTCCAAGCCTTGCCACGTCTGCCACTAGAAGCCCATCTGTATTCTTCTTTTACCCTTCCATCTCGGGGCTGCTGTTGTGTATACTGTATCAGTATGTTTGTGAATGCCCTGCATTTTATTTTTCAAACTCTTGAAATTGGAGGCGGCAACGTAGTGTTAAAAATCAAATTTGAACCATAGTAAAACTCTCAATTCCTACATGACTATCTCTGGTGTATATCAACATTGAGCTTTACTGTCCGCCATTGTTTCATGTCCGGCGGCTATGGCACTCTCCCGCCACTCCAGCTGCCATCTCCGAACTCAGAGGCCGAGCATTTTGCTCATGAGCCTCCACTTGACCCCCTCCTCGGACAACTCCGAAGCGCATGTTGTCTAGCAAATTGCTAGCAGCCTTTGAATCTGTAGGTGCGCAGGTCAGAATTCTGACTTGGTACGAAAATGATAAAAATAAATTCCCCGATTCGTCCCAAGTACGAAGCAATAAAACGGTTTTTTTCATGTACGGGGGTACTTACGTCTATAGACACCACCGTGAAAGCTGGCTGTAGCATCCTTGCCCACGTGCGCTTGGATCAGCGTTCGACCGCCTGGATGGCTATCAATAAACGGCTTAACGTCATATATGACCCCTGCGATGCAGACTAAATCTTTAGAGCCGCCATGGCTGACGCAGAGAGCTTGATATTCAGACCAGGAGTAAACAGGGAGAACGTCGAGGGGCGTGCCCCAGTTAATCTGCCGCTTGAGCTTCTCTACCTGTTTCCATTTTTGCTGGAAAATGGCCTTGTTGATCTCGTTGGATTCAAACTCCTGCAGATGGCTCGCAAATCCCATCCACCCCCACTGAAAGTTATCAGTGACACGCTAGCTTTAAAAAAAAAAAACCCAACCCCCCAAGAAACAAGAAAGCGCATAAAGAGTGCTACCATGAGAGTGGGACTTACAAGGGAAATGAACCACTTTGTAGGGTCATAGTCAAACCACCTAATGCCGTTTCGGTAGTCAGAAGGAAACTCGTGGTGAAAGTTATGGTAACCCTCTCCAAATGTCACCAGAGCAGTGATTATGTGGTCGCGTGGTGAGTTTGCATCAGCATATGGTTGATCCCCAAGCCAATGCGCCAATGAGTTGACACAATTAGTTGCTTGCTGAAACAGAAACACGCGAATGATGCCGGCGTAGAGCAGACCACCTAAACCATCATTCCACCCATACTTTGCAATGACAAACGGGAGGGCATAGCTGGTGAAGAGGCAGAGGAAGGGGAAATTATTATGCTGCCACATCACGACGTTTTCTTTTAATAAATCAGACATTTCAACGTGCCCTTTTAGGTTAGGATCTGGCTTGAAGATAAGCCACCCCATATGAGACCACCAGATGCCCTTGTTAACATTATATGGGTCCTTTGGTGTATCCACGTAACGGTGGTGTGCCCGATGGTTTTGGCACCAGTTCAATATTGAGCCTTGAACGCTGCTTGCACCTGCGAGTGCCAGAAAAACACTCAATGGTGGAGAAGCAGTGAAAGAACGGTGTGACCAGAGCCGGTGGTATCCTGTTGCAACAAGGGACAATGAGACTTTCTCAATGCTCACACAACCCCCCCGAGAAATAGAACTTGGGGAACATGGAACATACCTGCTGTGATACCGACACCGGAGATTATGTACAATATTACTCCCAAGACTAGGGTGTTATGGGAGAGTGGTTGATGGAAACTCCAGGTAAAGCCAAGCAGAGGTAGTATAATACAGAAAGTGACGTTATTTGGCTGCAAAGTGGAAAGAAAACTTCGGGCACTACGTAGATTCCGTTTGAAGACGCTACCAATCCGGCTAACGAGTCTCGACTTGACCGCCATTGTAAAAAAGGGAAAAAAGAGGAAGAAAAAAAAAAAAGCTCTCGTTTGGAGTTGAAGTAAAAGATGAAAAGAAACAGTCTCAAGGGACGTTGAGTCGGGATACCTTGAAGTTTCTATTTCTAGAGAAGAGAAAAAAAGAGCTGTCAATTTATTCCATGTACATCCCATATCAAAGCCAAGATTCATGTCAGCTTTTATACATTTGATTTGCAGCATATGCCTTGCGTTTATTCGTTCGAAGGAGAGTTTGAGCGACAAAAGTGTGACCTAGACCCAATACGGACTTACCTACGACATCCGCTCCCTCTAGCTTCATGGCGATGTTAACCGCCATGTCATGATAAAATTGTATTTGCCACTTTTTTCGGCACCGTTCCGTCGCGTCCGGCGGTACGTTTCACATCCCGGTCTCGTTCTTTTGATAATATCCAATGATCTTGCGCCATCTGGAACCTTTGGTAAACCTTACCAGGTCATGACTATCACGTCGGTCCTTCTTTTTTGACCCGGGTCAGAACGCGTGATGGGATCTAGTTTTGCAGATAGGCTGATCCAATTATGATAGATCGCTTTCACGATATCAGCAATTATTGCTAATTTTGGCATAGTTTTTGGCCCTCAACTTGGGGGAAAGACCTTGCGAGTGATATCTGAAAGGAGGACCGGAGAAAGACAAAGACGATGGCACCTTGCCTCGAGAAGCCCGGGGGGCAAATGCGAGAACCCGAGACGCGAGCTACTCTTGGCCTGCGCATCCCATTACTCGTAGTTTTCGGCTCGGTAGCTTGGAGGATATGCAACCGAGGCCGGAGATCAGTAATTCGGTTTGGCATACGTATAAGATTGAGGGTTCATCTCGTGGAAGTTCCCGTCTTACATCACATTCTCATTCAGCCCTTCATGACCCATTCACTACCTTTCATAAGTAAACAATAATTTCAGGGGTCTGCGTTTTTACCATTCAGCACACATTTCCTTTTTTCTTTCATCATGGCGACAAAAACTTTAAGCAGCTTGTCTTCGACAAGCTACAACTTACTCAGTGTCGCCTCTGACTCCATCTCAAATTGGGCACGCAGCTTCATTATCGCTGCTCTTCAACGTATTGTCATTGGTGAAATTATCATCAAGGACATTGTAGCAAATGAAACATTACGATTTGGTCAGCCAGGCAAATTGTCAACCACACTTGTTGTTAACAGTAGCTCTCTGTGGTGGAGAGTGCTCAGCCGAGGCTCTTTGGTAAGTCACTCCGCGATATTATCCGCATTCTTCAAAGGTATGTGCCTCATACCTTTGGTAGGGATTCTCTGAAGCCTATATGCTGGGCGAAGTAGACTGTAACGATATGACAACCTTTTTGGAGGTAAGATGCCCGGCTCAAAGATAAGTTTATCGCCAAGACGGGGATGACGTTAATACTTGGAGCTAGATCATGGTCTACAACCGAAACGATACAGCCGATATGAGAAGCCCCCTATCAGCTCTTACCTCGGCCATGGTGGGATGGGCTCGGGCCTCAAACAGACCCTTGACGTCTCTGGCAAATGTACAAGCACATTACGATCTGTCCAATGACATGTTTGCAGCCTTTCTATCACCCGACATGACATACTCTTGCCCAAAGTGGCTACCCGCCGATGACGAGCAAAGCAAAACCGATAATCTAGAAAAGGCGCAAATCCGCAAACTGCAGGAGATTATCCAGCAGGCCAGAATTAAGAAAACAGATCATGTCCTGGAGATTGGTACGGGTTGGGGCAGTTTTGCCATTGAGGCCGTGCGATCCACAGGATGCCGCGTAACAAGTCTTACATTGTCGGTTGAACAGAAACAAGAAGCAGAAGCAAGAATAGCCGCCGCCGGATTTGATCAGAACATCACAGTCCTTCTAAAAGATTATCGCGAGCTGTCAGGGCAGGGGCTGCAGTTTGACAAAGTTGTCTCCATTGAGATGTTGGAGCATGTGGGGAAAGCACATCTCCCTCACTATTTCGCCACAGTGAATGAACTGCTGAAGAAAGACGGCGGCATAGCCGTCTTCCAGTCTAGCACGATGCCAGAAACGGTCAGTATAAATCGAAGGATCTTTTCCCCTGGAATAATGCAAAAGATATTAACTGTTCTGCAGCGATATACTTCTTATGACAAGGGCAACGAGTAAGTGAACCCCCACACTGAAATATGGTTATGATCAGCGCTAACTGACGGTTAGTTTCATCCGACAATACGTAAGTGCCTGACTGCTGCTCCAACAGCAGACCAACAACTGACTAATTTGCCGCTATTCGCAGATCTTCCCTGGAGCGCACCTCCCAACAGCAACTCAAATGGTCGAAGCCGCCCACCAGGGAACTAGCGGCTCTCTGATACCCGACCGCCTGATTAACTTGGGCGGGCATTACAGTCGATGTCTTCGGGATTGGCGAGAAAACTTCACCGCCAATTTTGAGTCCCGAATAGTGCCGGCACTCAAGGAGCGTAACGGAGGTATTTCCAGGTCGGACATTGAAATATTCAGAAAGAAATGGATGGTGAGTATTACTATTTTGAGAACCCCAGGCACACTGCTCTTTTTTTTTTCGGGGATGTCGTTCCTTCAAGCGGGGTGGCCGATTCCGTCTTTTCGGGCATGCTGACCCCTGTCATATGCAGTTTTACTTTTATTTTTGCGAAGCAGGGTTCAAAACCAAGACGTTGGGTGTTACCATGATCACATTTGTAAGAGAGGGCTCGGTTGATACATTAGAGGGCCTTGTGCAATAGGGTGGCCTGTTGTTTTATCAAAATTGCAACAATACTTTTTTTAATAAATTTCTTGCCAACTACGTCTAGCCCTCTAGTCATGTCAGATTCGGTCAAAGCTCCGTCTTTTCCATTCAGCTCTCGATCCATCGGCTTCGCATTTCGAATTACAAAATTCCGATGCTCTATCAGATTCCAGAGGCGATTTCCTGTTGTAGTAACTCCTCTAATAGGCATTACTTGACTCGGCACATTTTGCCAAGTGGCGATCTATTTCTGCCGTCGCTTATGGCATTTTCGTTCCTCCTTGGCATCCATTTGACTAAATTTGGCGTAAGCGATGGTAACCGACGGGAGCATGGGCTACCTGTCCAGAGCAAACCAAACCATGCTCGGTACTGTCGCATAGGTTGGTGCTGATAGTACCGGAATGATGGGAGAGTGGATGCGTTTGTTCGTGGCAACGGTCGTCGGTGAATGACAACGCAAACAGCGATTATGGCATAGAAACTCATCCCTTGTCAGCAAGCCGTGGAAAGGGGTTTTTTCTGATTTGTTTCAACATCTGTTGCGTCCTCGGACCGTTCCGGCTGTCGGCTCCGGCTGAGCAGGAAGGCAAACTACCAAACCTTGATCGATTCGATACCGTCAAAATAAAACATGTTCGTGACTCGCGTTGCTTGCAGATTACCGACTTAACCGAAAAGGCATGCTCAATCAGACAGACAGAATAATGTGTGGGCCGCATATGCTACAGAAGCTTGTTGTGCCTTGATGACACCATCCACTCACTGCTCTCCCGACCCACTGGTAGCGACAGGGTTTCGAAGAGTGAGGCATGCCCCGGGCCAGTTACGTACAATCCACCCCAAACCGTTTTCTTGCTGGGCTGCTATGGACACGGCGGGACTTCTGTTGGTGCGAAGCCGATCCGGGTGCACTATGCTTTCCCAGGCTTCATAATGCACACAACTACACATAAGTGCTGCTGGCCTTTGATAAGGAGTCGTGGTTGATGCGAGACGTCGACTCCGCTTTTAGTGAGGAATCACGCAGATTCACACCATAGATTGGATCAACCCACGTCTCTCGGCCACAACATGGCGTGATATCAGCTCGCATAGAAGATGGAACACTGCAAGTTACTGGAGCGCATACCCCTTGCTTGCCCACTTCTCCAGAGAAAGGAATACGACAGTATGTACTCCATAATCCAGAAAGAGCTGTATGCATAGCAAGCTGGCAATGAGATAATCCCGCATTATCTTTCTCAGCATGTGGAGCACTATGGCAGCAAGCTCCATAAACCTCCCAAAAGTGGACTCGCTGGCTAAAGATGATGGATGCAATCAAATGGTGTCATTAAGTAATTCATATCAGATAAGCACAGTGATGGCAGAATCGCACGATGCCATGCACGGAATAGAACGTGCCGAAGTCATTGTGTATTTAGTGAACGTGGGGGCTATTTAAGCACTGATACGACTTGAATTAAAGAGCTTGACATGCGGTAGTCCGTATGGGGCAATCGCTGAAGTAGTAGTAGTATTTGATCCCATTCGTGGAGTATGAAATATGCCGGTAGACATACAAGTAGTCTATTGTACATTGCACGCTTTCTGTTTTCGTCTATCTTACTAAAAGTCGGTCTCTCTTGTGCATGATCGGCGTATTGACCGGCTTTTCCAAACTTGGTGCATGCAATTTCCGGGGTGTTTTATGGAGAGCAGGGTGCAACGGACATATTTATCGCCTTATAGGGCAACTAGATAAAACTTATGGAGTAGTCATGAACTTGCTTACGGCGCCCAGTTACTATTGGTAGTTTCAAACCTTTCTTTCACCTTTCTTAAATAGTGAACGTGGCTCCTCCAGACCCCATTATTCTATAGACTACTTCGTATGAGCCCCTCAATTGAAGGATCCGCAATGCATGGAGGAAGATTTTCGGGGGGAAAGAATTGACGACTGTGCGGCTGACCATTGATACGATCAGTTATTTCTGAATTGAGCTTAGGGCTTGTTGACTGAAGCAAGGGAGAAGTAAAGAAGCCTTTCTCCTCCAATATCAGGTATTCACTACCTTGTATTGTGTTCTCGGTGGGAATTTCTCATTACCCATCTGCTCCTTCTCCCGCTTATCGACAGAATCCCAAGTCATGTGCTATTCTATGTTACCCGTTCACAATTCATTCTGTAGTTTGGGGAAACCGCTGCTAACTTTGTGCCCAAAAGGCAACAATCTTCAAGGCAATTTTGAAATTCATTGTCTTTGCTATTCAAGCTTTTTGAGCTAGCGCTCTGTACTCCGAACTTGAGCCCAACAATCATTAGAAGCTGTCACATATCAGATCTACTTCGTACTCGACTAATCAAATGACTGACTTGTCATCTTCTACGGGGTAATGGGTTGCAATTACTTGATCTAATTGGTCTATTGGTGGATCAATTCTTTATAGGATTAACATCCCTAGATTTGGGCTTGTCAGGATCCATGAATATTCAAAACCCACAGATCTTCATACTATCAATACGGGTGTCAGTATCGGCATAGCAGCCAGCTCCCAAAGGATCAGGAGGTAAGAGTTATCTCCACAGGCGCTCCGTACAAGCGCTACTACGTTACCAAGACGTTTCAATTGTGATTCGCATCACACGCGCTCCTGCTGGATCTTGAATCCTTTCTCGTACAGCAAGGTCACAAGCGGAAAGCTGATGCCTGGGAGCAAGGCACGGAGTTTTTAGCTATATCTTACCACAGCGGCAACATGCAACGTTATTGTGAGACCTATGAAGCAGAATAGGGGGAAATCCATTATTCTTGAGGTTATTACTACGCAAACGAGTGGCAGGCGGAATACAAGCACATGTCAGAAACTGTAAACTTCGGCCTTATTGTTGACTGACCCATGGGTGGTTTGCTTTGGGGCATGCAATTCACTACGCATCTTTACATACTTTCCGCGGGGAAAAGAATCTCAGCCAAGAAAATAATGCGAACCAATACAAACAGTAACACCATATCCTTCAAATACAATGAGCAACCTTGCTGGAACAGCAGTCATTGTATATACCATATATAATGAACAGTCATTTAATCAGGGTCAGATAATCCTTACTTGGGATTCATGATTTCTATGAAAGAGTTATCCTCAATACCCGTTCCCAAAGAGTATATAGGGAGTCAGCGTAGTGTGAAGATCATTCCCACATGCGCTCCAACAGGGCAAACACTCCCTCCCTTGATGCAAAGAACTTCCTGCATAATCGTGCCGACTGTGCTCGGAAAGAGGTGGTATTGTATCCATGCATTACTTGGCGTCTTTTCCATATGGAGGACAGAGTACATTGGTCGCCGATACAAGGATTAGGTCCACAAATCGCGGAGGCTTTGCCTTAGTACGGAGGCTTTGCCTTAGTACGGAGGCTAAGCAGGTTCGAAAATAACGTGAAAAACTACATGTAGTATTCACAAGATTGTCGTTATTTTGTCTTGGATTGGAAAATTTCTCCGTAGTTATACAATAATAAAATCCTGAGTTGATCGCTGAAAACATCAGCTCATAACTGTGGATTCGAAAGGTAATATTAATGAGCAACGGAACAACGACGCCTCATTTTAGTCACAGAGTAATCCTTACCCTCCCTTCGTCCATGTTAAGGGGCAAAAATAGCCAGATAATTGTGCGTGAAAGCAGCCTAATACGATCCAGAGTAGCATCCGAGGATAGTGAATGAAAAAAACAAGAAGCGACTACGTAAATCCACCCGGACCACTTGACGGAGTTAAGGTTTCTGTTGTGTTATTTCGGTGTCGTACTGGCTGTGACGACAACAAGCATTACCAGAAGCTAGATCAAAGCAGAGAAATATATAAATAAACCTTATTTATTTCAGTAGCCATAATCATATTACCTATTTAAGCCCTAGTCTGTGCCATTATTCTGATGAAGGGTCTTGCCGTATAGCAAATGGCTTATCATAAGGGGGCCGCATAAGAGGGGCCCCCTTATGTTACGCATGAGCTTAGACGATCAGAGCTGTAAATAAGATGATTAGGCTAATACATGAGCCGACTACCCGTTTTCAGACTATTTCTAAGCGATGAAAATACATTTTGATGTACATCGTACATACGATTCAAAGTTTAACGGATTTACTATTATATGTATCACATTGACACAACTTCGTTTTGAGTGGTCTAGACAGCGAAGCCGAGACTATATCTCCACACCCAAATACCATTATCACTAGAAAAGATTATTTTGTGATCTTAGCCTTGGTAATGGGTTCGACGCCAAATCCGTATCCATTTGTTTTTATATAGTGTACAATTATCACTCGTTTATCGGCTCTTTCCAATACCAAGTGCCTAGCTTTCTCAGGACCTCTCTCATACCCGAAACTCAGTTAGCTCTCCACTATGGGAGTAGTTGATCATATTGACTTACAAGTTAATCAGATTCCTGTTAATATTATGAGTGAGCATGCCACGGTAGTAATCAGGACTGGTACGTTCAAAGATCTACCAGGAACTACTGGTCTGCTCTGCATATAATTTGCCTCTAGGACGCAGTCTAATGGAAGATCCATCTAACGGGTTCTCCAGTAGATATCCGACTTGCTATGTCCGCAAATTTACCATAGCCTCCAATTACTGCCTCGAGCGTGGCAATACCAATCCAAACACTCACAAGACACCTGAGAATATATAAAGGGCAAAGGACGGATGGTGCATATCGAAATCATTTGTGGCCTGTATTTCTGAATAATTGTAATTTAACAGAAATTTAACCTGTTAAAAGCCCCAAGTGCATGATTGAGATGAGTACAAAAAAAAGAATTAGAAGTAAAAATGTACCGACGCAATGATGCAATCTATTGGTATATGTCTAGCCCAATAGCAAAAAGCTCCAAACTACAGTCAATCTGATTCAATCCTCGGCGTTAAGAAGCTCATACAGAATGAAGCTGAGCCGTGATTGTAATCTATCAGCTGCTGGGCGTGCCGTATAGACTTATGGGCCTAAGGCTTTTCGACAGATGATATTGAAGAAATCGAGATGGTCTAGTTCATTTCCAGGGAAATTATAGTTGAAGTGGGCTCCAATGTGCCTAGTCATGTTGAAGGTGAGAACATCGAGTGTTCATGTGCATGTCTGCAGGAGCCGTGTTAACTTTGTGTGGCGGCTATGGAATATCTGAATGAGGTAGACCTACTGCCTAATTTCAGTATGCGTCCTGTCCCCACAAAGGCCCTCCTCGATCGCTCTATGGAGGAGTTATGAGTATTTCTTAACGATTTCCCAATGTTAGCCCATCTCAGCCGAGGCAATGACAAAGAAATCAGCGTTGGGTTCGACAGCCCATGGTTGATGCATCTACTAGTAGAAGCCTTGCGAATTCCCACAGTGGGAAAGCGGAATGCGATCCTAATAAAGACAAACCACTAGTCTCTATTGCATCTTGGGCAATGGTACTCAGACTCTCAAGGGTCTGCATTACACTGTATGATGGCACAAACACGGCGTTTTGGACCACAGGATATGTTGTAGCGGAACTAAGCCGGATAATTGATGTAACAAATACCGCGTGCAACATGATCCAATTAATAATTCCAGCCCCAGCATCGGAGTGACATAGTAGCGATATCCGGCCATATTCTACAGGCAGGTCATGAAGCTATGATGAAAGTTCGCCTTCTAGTATGTGGTAGGTCCGGCAGTTATTGCGCACTAGCTGTAGGCTGGCCGTATTCGGTCGCATTTCGCTTTCTTCGCCTACACATTTGATAATCTCGAAAGTGCCAGTCGGCCTCAACTTGCCTGTGCTTATTTAAACTGTTTCATAAGCCTTACAATGCTTTGGAGGTAAGTTCCTCTGTTCATTCAGCATCCAGTGACGCCTCTATTGGAGTATAGCTGCCTCTCAGGAACCCACCCAGCAATTTACTGTCTCAAATATTAGCAGCTTTTGATAGCAGGAGGAATTATGGCAGATAGTTCTCTTAAACTCTTCTCTTGGAGTATGACTGACATGCGCAAGATCCACTAAAGAGCACCGCTCTGCCTATCCGAATTAGGAATTCTTCTAGAACAAGCTCATTATCATTGATCCCTTGCCTCACTCCACGCCAGAGTTTGTGGGGCTTCGTGGTCTCCACATGGATGTCATGGAACGATTGCAAGATTGGTTTGATGGATGCGTAACAATAAGGCTAGATTTCGAGTCATATTCCCTGAGGCTAGTCTCCAGTCTCCACCAAATGGTCAACGTCACAGCAAGCCTGTTCCACTGTTAAGACGACACTATCCCCTTCCATAACATCAGCCAAATGAAGCTAAAACAAGCAGCAATAGACCTAGTGTTCTGCTGAAGGGTAGGTGCCATTTTACCACAACAGCGGACGAATGGCGATCTCTGGAGCACAGCCGGGCTCGAACCATACGCAAACTATTAGATGAGTCATAATTACAAGTACATTTTGTGTTTGATATCGATTCCGACTGTTGGTTGGCGGGTGGTAAGAGCTACGGCGTTTCCAAAGTCTCTATTCCAAGGCACAGTATGGCTAAAAATGAAGCTGGAACTAAGCTGGAACGAATTATAGTATTGGAAGGTGTGCGAAAATTCATTGAGCTGGACAATAGTATCCATAGGGTATCTTTTGCAATCTTACCACCTCCAAGTATCAAGCACATGAACTGTTGCTTAACATGTGCCGGACGCTTGCTGCTGCGCTATGCATATTATCTGTGGTATCCACAATCGCACAACCTGTCTGTCATTAGAGATCACGCTCGTCCGCTAGACCCAGAATATGTTATTAGAAGCAGCTGGCAATCATTTGCGTCACCTAATCATGATCGGACTGGAATCTGCATGGGAAACCACCAAGATCTTAAGCAGCTCAAGCCATTCCTCAGATCGTAAACATAGTTATAGAAGAGTTCGGTAGTGTTTCTGTTAATAAAAATAAAACTATTCGGACAGTTTCAAGGGCGGATAGACGTAAATTTCGATGGTGGAAACCATATCTAGGGGTAATGGATACATATATTCCTCATAATTCCGTCATACATATAATACTATGTGGCAAACCCAAACCCAATTATATCAGTTTCGGTATCGCCTGCGTTGTAATTCCCACGACTGATTCGTCCATACGATTCATCATCATCCGGTGGCGGAGTAGCAGGGCTATATCTTTCTCTTTGTACTTCTTTCTCCGCTGTATGCATGTTAGGTGTGTAGTTTCTTGTGCCAGCTGCATCTCCACTTAAATTTGTTGCTCTGGTCGATATTATACGATGCGAGTCAGTGCGTGAATCATGTCTTTTTCCTTTCCACACCTTGTTTTGGAATGTTTGGAGCAAATCGTGTCGCATTTGCTCAATAATATGTTCCATAACTTCTTCACAACGCTCCTTAGCCTCCTCGCTCGGATTCATATATATATCCGGCAAACGCCACTTCGGATATACATTCATGTGAGATGCTTGAATTTTGAAATCGTTGGTGGGACTATCAAAGTAGTAATAGCATAGCCGGCAGGACGGCTTGGAAGTGGCTATGAACATGGAGCCGCTCCAGAAATCAGAAGAGTTGGTTTTCTTCTTGTGCACCAAGTAATCATGTAATTGGATTTCGCCATGTACCAAAGTTGTCATTCTCCTTTTTTGAAGTTGTTGACGAATTTCTTCGCCTAAATTATAAGTCTCTAACTCAGCAATATCGGAGTCCAAATTGGAGACGTCATATTCGGGAAGAGCAACCGAAATGATATCGTTGATGCTCGATGCATTAGGCACTGGGATGCGTTTCGGATGAGCAGAAGGTATGTGGCTGACTTTAGCGTTTTTGAATAACTCGGGCCATTTAATTGATGCAGCCACTAATACTTCAGAGGCTTGTCGATAAGAATGTAAGCGCCCAAGATAGTGCCGCAGCTCATACCAATTTTCCGAAGAGTTGGCCTGCTCATCTTTGACGCGGCTCTCGATGACCATTTCAATTGAGCCATTATTACTAGCTTGAATAGCCTTGATCAAGGTCTCACAATCGCTAAGAACTGCATTGCATCAACGTTTTATTTCTCATATTAATACTGACCTGGATGACATTATAA
>PXNZ01000579.1:0-35694 GCA_003012085.1 Trichoderma brevicompactum | reverse complement strand
CTTCCTGTGTTGCCCCCCCTGTCCGTCCAAATTTCCCCCCCACCTCGTTTCTACCCTCTCCCGACGAACCAGCTGCAAGTTCTCCGTCCTCCTGTCCTTTTCACCACCTTTTCCCTCTGGAACCCCGTAATAAAAGCCTTTTTTCTTCTTTCCCCGGGCTCAATCTTGCACTCTTGCTGCTACTCGAGCTCTGCCCTTCCAGTCACTACTCCTACTTTTCGTCTTCACCCTTCAGATACCACACAAAAAGCGTTCACCATGCGTGAGGTTATTAGCATCAACGGTGCGTGCTAGCTCGACGGAGGGAAAGCCCCTTTAGGCCCCCTCTCCCCACCAAACGCGTCCCCTTCACCGCATCATGGGCGCCCAATACAGCGAGTTGACGATGCTAACTTTTGGAGGATAGTCGGCCAGGCTGGTTGCCAGATTGCCAATTCCTGCTGGGAGGTTAGTTGCTCTGCCATTGGCATGTGTGATTTTTTGTTGTTTTCTCGAGACTTGAAGCTAACATTTGCCTAATTTCTAGCTCTACTGCCTCGAGCACGGTATCCAGGTACTACACACCACCACCGCCCGTATATGTGGCTTGAGCCATTGTTTACAAATCTCCCACACGCCAAAACACGAAGCTAACATCGCCTTTTCTCACAGCCCGATGGTTACCTCACTGAGGAGCGCAAGGCTCAGGACCCCGATCAGGGTTTCAGCACCTTCTTCTCCGAGACTGGTATGTCTACGATGCCATCATTTTTTTTGTGTGTAGCTGCCGAGAGAATATGTCACCTCTAACCCGCTCCAAACAGGCCAGGGCAAGTATGTTCCCCGTGCCATCTACTGCGACTTGGAGCCCAATGTCGTTGACGAGGTCCGAACCGGTCCTTACCGCAACCTCTTCCACCCGGAGATGATGATCACCGGCAAGGAGGATGCTTCCAACAACTACGCCCGTGGCCACTACACCGTCGGCAAGGAGCTGATTGAGGGCGTTCTCGACAAGATTCGACGCGTTGCCGACAACTGCGTTGGTCTCCAGGGTTTCCTGGTCTTCCACTCCTTCGGTGGTGGTACCGGCTCTGGTTTCGGTGCTCTCCTGATGGAGCGTCTGTCCGTCGACTACGGCAAGAAGAGCAAGCTCGAGTTCTGCGTCTACCCTGCTCCTCAGACTGCCACCTCCGTCGTTGAGCCTTACAACTCCATCCTGACCACCCACACCACCCTGGAGCACTCTGACTGCTCCTTCATGGTCGACAACGAGGCCATCTACGACATCTGCCGTCGCAACCTTGGCCTTGAGCGCCCCAACTACGAGAACCTTAACCGCCTGATTGCTCAGGGTAAGTCTAAATCTGATCTTGTTTTTTTTTTCTGAGCTTCGAGGGAGCGTGTATATGCTAATATGTTTGTACAGTCGTTTCTTCCATCACCGCTTCCCTGCGTTTCGATGGTTCTCTCAACGTTGATCTCAACGAGTTCCAGACCAACCTGGTCCCCTATCCTCGTATCCACTTCCCTCTGGTCGCTTATGCTCCTGTCATCTCTGCTGCCAAGGCTGCCCACGAGGCCAACTCCGTCCAGGAGATGACCATGTCCTGCTTCGAGCCCAACAACCAGATGGTCAAGTGTGACCCCCGCAACGGCAAGTACATGGCTACCTGCTTGCTGTACCGTGGTGACGTCGTCCCCAACGACGCTCACAACGCTGTCGCCACCCTCAAGACCAAGCGCACCATCCAGTTCGTCGACTGGTGCCCCACTGGTTTCAAGCTTGGTATCTGCTACCAGGCTCCCGAGAACGTCCCCAACGGCGATCTCGCCAAGGTCAACCGTGCTGTGTAAGTTTTCCTGCCAAATACCCCTTGTATTTGTATGTACATAATCTAACATTAAACAGCTGCATGTTGTCCAACACCACTGCCATCGCCGAAGCCTGGTCCTCCCTGTCCCTCAAGTTCGACCTCATGCACTCCAAGCGTGCCTTCGTTCACTGGTATGTTGGTGAGGGTATGGAGGAAGGTGAATTCTCCGAGGCCCGTGAGGATCTCGCTGCCCTGGAGCGCGATTACGAGGAGGTTGCTGCCGACTCTCTCGACAACGAGGAGCTGGAGGCTGAGTACTAAGTTTTTTCTTTGCTGTTGGAGTCATGGATATTGAGGGTATGGACTGTTAAAACCGGTACCACCTAATCCCGCCGCCCTGGCCTCTTGGACGGGGGGTGTATTTTCTTTATTAGGTCGCGAGCCTCAGTTTTTAATGTTAAAAAGCAAATCTGTAAATGGAAAGAAGCCAACAGACGCTGTTATCTATAAAGGTTGATTTGAGCAATTGGTGTATAGGAAGAAGATTATTACAAAGTCTGCCCAAGCACATGCCTGTTGTAATGCCGTGATTGTAATCCGTTAATATTCTTTGCCAACCGACTTACTCCTAGTAGACGAACTGCTATGCCTTTGCTGCCTGTGTAGGCACTACCTCTGCGAACATGGTGATTGAATATTAATCCTGTATGTATCCAAATGTCAACGATCTCCAGTACTAGTCCACGGCCCGAAGTTGCACTCGAACTGTTTTCGAGAAATTAACCCTTTTTTAAGACCGAGGAATGCGGAGGGCGGCCCCGGGCCAAACGGGCGGGCGTGACTGGCAATAGCCGTCAGACTGGCGGCGCTTCGGGCTGGCGTGGTGCCAAGGGCCGATACTACGCGACAATCGCCGCCTTCTGCAGCTAAACCACGGCTGCTACAAACTTGCAGCGGTTCCCCAATTGTCACCAACGAGCGGACGAGTTTTTGTCCTTGTCAACCAAAATTTCCATTCATTCAAACGCCATAATACGCCATGTCTCTACTTCGCTCGTCCATCTGCCGGGCGTGCAGGCGCTCCTCTCCGCTGTACGCTGCGCACAGAGGCTTCGCAACGGCCAGCCGCCCGCAGACGTCATCTGACAATCGGGTCAAGATCGTCGAGGTCGGCCCACGAGACGGACTGCAGAACGAGAAAAAGGCCATTTCGCTGGCGACCAAGATTGAGCTGATTGAGCGATTGGCCAAGACGGGATTGACGACGATTGAAGCTGGCTCTTTTGTGGCACCGAAATGGGTTCCTCAGGTAAGGGGAAGGCTCTAGCCGGAGAGGAGAGAGAGAGAGAGAGAGAGGCAAGGAAGCTAACTAGCGGTGATGCAGATGGCAAACTCGAGCGAGATTATGGAGCATATCCTACAGCAGAAGATTGAAGCCCCCGTTCCGATTACCTACGCATTCCTCGCACCGAATACAAAGGGCTTGCAGAACGCAGAAGCGCTGCTGAAACAGAACCCTGGGCGGTTCGCTACACAGCTAGAGCCGGATGTCACGAAGCCAGGGGTCGAAGTGGCCGTCTTTGCAGCTGCTACGGAGAGCTTCTCACAGAAGAACCTCAATTGTGACATCAAGACTTCGCTGGAGCGCTTCAAGGCCGTCATCCAGGAGTCCAAGGCTCTGGGGCTCCGTGTTCGCGCGTACATCTCAGTAGTCCTGGGCTGCCCGTTTGAGGGATTCGACGTTGACCCTCACAAGGTGGCTGAAATTGCTACGGATCTGCTGGAGTCCGGAGCCGACGAGATTTCGCTCGGCGACACCACCGGCATGGGCACTGCCCCTCGGACGAGCGCACTTCTCAAGTGCATGGCTTCGGCGGGCATCCGTACAGAGGACATTGCGATGCACTTTCACGATACCTACGGCCAGGCATTGGTCAACACAGCCGTGTCGCTGGAGCACGGCATCCGGATATTCGATAGCAGCGTGGGCGGGCTAGGAGGATGCCCTTATAGCCCTGGCGCGACGGGCAATGTCGCGACGGAGAACATGGTGTACTTTATGGAGACGCTGGGCATGGAGACGGGCGTCGATCTGGATGCAATGGCGGACATTGGAGCTTGGATTACACAGGAGCTAGGCAAGGCGAACGACAGCTCGGTAGGAAAGGCGGTGCTGGGAGCAAGGTCGAGGAAGAGTGCCGAGGCTGCGGCGGCGGCAGCAAAGGCATAGACGGGGATGATTTGGGGATACTGATGCATGCATTATTCTATATGAGTAAATAAATACACCTACCCATATTGTTGTTTCTGGTTAATTGGCTTATATGGGCATTGGTATATGGAGCTAGTGATTATCATTATAGGAGAGCATCGCTCAGCCATCGTCGGTCTCATTGGGGGTTCCCGAGCTTCCCCCGTACTGAATGTCGCTGCTGATGAGATGCGGCTTGGAGGGGTAGCTTCTACAGCTTTGACAGCTGGTCTTTTTCCCCTCAGAAGAGGTACCTTGTACCTCTTGTTCATGGTGGCAGCTTCTCAATGGCTTTGATACCTACCAGCTATCACGACCATTGTAAAAAGAAACAAAAAAAAATTAATGACTACCTAGTACCTAGAGATATCGCACTACAAGCAATGCAGCACAACTTTGCCGCTAGCAGTCATGTGATGTCACGGCCGTTCTCGCCAAGGGCCTTGTCGCCTTTCGCTGTCCAAATCATGACTCCAGCCAGCAAAAAGACCTTCGGCGTGGGGTCTATTTTTTTGCGCAGCGCAACGGCCGCCCCAAGCACTAAGAGAGCCAACCTGACACGCTAAAAGCACAACTTCGCTGAACCAGCAACTGGGGGAAAGGCCCAAAGGCGTCGCTGCGTCTCCACTCCTGCGAGCTGTTTCGCTTCCAGCCTCTCTTTCCAACTCTCCTGATCTTGTCATCTCCATCTCTGCCTCTTTCGCCCTGCGCCAGTTCCAGCTGATTTCTTGTGAGACTCCGAGATTTGAGCTCGGTGGTTCTTGGTCGCTGCCTCTTGGCTTCACTCAATCGATCTGTGTCCTTGTCGGCGATTCCCTCCTCCTCTCCGACGATAACCACTGACGTCGCTGCGTTGTGACCGCATAACGGGGAAAAAAAAGGCATACCGAAAGCGAAAAGTGATATAAATCCAGAAGGGGAAACTTTTAGCTACTACATAGAGACGCAAACACGGAAACGCAAAAGCACACGATAGATTCGCAGCCATGACGGACCCACGCAATTCGTCATCCTACTCGGTTGTGCCGCAACTGCAGTATAACACTGTGAGCGGTGTCAATGGGCCGCTGGTTATTGTCGAGAATGTATGAGACTCGCTTTTCCTTTTCCCCTCTATTATATTTTTAATATCTTTCGCCGTGAGGTGGAATTGGTTGGAATGTGCATTGGGCATATTAGATGCTAACGGTTGGGGGCGTTTTCAGGTCAAATTCCCGCGATATAATGAGATTGTTACGCTTACGCTGCCCGACGGCACGGAGAGAAACGGACAGGTTCTGGAAGCTCGAGGTGGGTGGTTACTCCTCGTCTATAATATAACATATACACGGACACGGCATTGCCAATACCCGTGCGGAATGGGGGTTCTAACCATGGAGCGCTAGGTGACCGAGCTGTTGTCCAGGTCTTCGAGGGTACTCCTGGTATCGATGTGAAGAAGGTAAGCGGAGGCAATGGCCAATTGCTGGGGGACTGATGGCTAAGAACATGTGTGCATCCAGACTCGTGTCAAGTTTACCGGTCAGAACCTCAAGCTTGGTGTCTCGGAGGACATGCTTGGCCGTATCTTTGATGGATCCGGACGAGCTATCGACAAGGGCCCCAAGGTGCTGCCAGAAGAGTACCTCGACATCAATGGCAGTCCTATCAACCCCTTCTCCCGAGTGAGTTGCTCCTTCTATGCATATTCGAGGTCGCAGCGACCTAACAAGGGCTAGGAATACCCCGAAGAAATGATTGCGACTGGTATCTCAGCCATCGACACGATGAACTCGATCGCCCGTGGACAAAAGATTCCGATCTTTTCGGCCTCTGGTCTGCCACACAACGAAATCGCTGCTCAGATTTGCCGACAGGCTGGCTTGGTCAAGCAGCAAGGCATCACCAACAAGGGAGTCCATGACGGCCACGAGGAGAACTTCTCCATCGTGTTCGGTGCCATGGGTGTCAATTTGGAGACTGCTCGATTCTTCACCCGCGACTTTGAGGAGAACGGCAGTTTGGAGCGTACCACACTATTCCTTAACCTTGCCAACGACCCTACGTGAGTGCCCCTTCACTTCCCATCTGGGAAGACAGATGTTTGAAAAGAGCTCATGACTGACGCCATAATAGCATCGAGCGTATTATTACTCCTCGTCTTGCCCTTACGACTGCCGAGTACTACGCCTACCAGCTCGAGAAGCACGTCTTGGTCATCCTGACAGATTTGTCGGCCTACTGCGATGCCCTTCGTGAGGTTTCTGCTGCTCGAGAAGAAGTTCCTGGTCGTCGTGGTTTCCCCGGTTACATGTACACGGATTTGTCGACCATTTACGAACGAGCTGGCCGTGTGACGGGACGAAACGGCTCCATCACCCAGATTCCCATCTTGACCATGCCCAACGACGATATTACCCATCCCATCCCCGATTTGACCGGATACATTACCGAGGGACAGATTTTCGTCGACCGACCCCTGTACAACCGTGGTATCTACCCACCGATCAACGTGCTGCCATCGCTGTCGCGTTTGATGAAGTCTGCCATTGGTGAAGGCATGACGCGCAAGGATCACGGTGACGTGTCCAACCAGCTGTATGCCAAGTATGCCATCGGTCGTGATGCCGCCGCCATGAAGGCTGTCGTCGGTGAGGAGGCTCTTTCATCCGAAGACAAGCTGTCACTCGAGTTCCTGGACAAGTTTGAGCGGCAGTTTATCAGCCAGGGCGCGTACGAGTCCCGAACGATTTACGAGTCTCTGGACCTGGCCTGGAGCCTGCTCCGCATCTACCCCAAGGAGCTGCTTAACCGTATCCCCGCCAAGGTTCTCAACGAGTTCTACCAACGATCTCAGAAGGACGCCAAGGCCAAGGGTAAGGCGCGAGCAGACGTTGCCTCAAACGACAGGCAGCAGGCTGAGGAGAACCTGATTGACGCATAAACACACCCTCGGCGAGGCTCTTTATTTTGTTGACAAGTGGAAGTAAAGTATAAATTAGTCGGGTTGGGTTGGAAGTGTGATATTATCTGTGGTAGAAAGAGAAGTGTACAAGTCCCGTGCTTGGGACCCGCCTTTGTCGTTTATTTCTTTTCTTTGGTTTTTACAACTGCGCTGGAAGGGGCGAGCAATCTGGCACGATTATGGAGAAGGGTTGTAGCGTGAATATAGGCAGCAGAGTAAATGTCAAATCAATTTCCAAAAGGAGCATGTGTAAGTCGAGTGAATGCCTTGTGCGTGCGGGTGGGTTTGATGCTTGACCTGGGAGGAGCGTGATGGAATACGAAGGAGCATTAGATTATGCAGTTTACGATTGCTGGTTCTATTGGTTCTTGCACGATTTTTATTTCAGCATGACGTGTTGGTGTTTCGAATAATGAATATGGAGCGAGGAGATTTGATTTACTAGCCCTAGCATTCAAACGAGTAGAATATGAAGCTCTGGAATTTTTTCTAAAGAGTCTTAAAGGGCGAGTGACTCCCTTGCTTTGCTTTATATACTTTTGCAATGACTCGTCAGAGAGTGTTACTTTGTAGTTGGACAATCCCCTCGCGCCGACAAGATTAGCGTGTTACTATTCTGCTCTATTCTGCTCTTTATCACAGTATTAGTTGCCGCCGCTCCCTTCGGGTTGTGTGGAGTCTTTGGCGCGGGTGCTAGCGCAGGAACGTTGTATCCTGTGATGACGGGGAGCCTCAAAAGCCATGGCCGTGTATTTTATCTAAACAGCCGCCCAAAAACACGGGTGCTTTTTAAGGACTTACCTTGACGAGACAGGGAAGTGGTAGAGGGAAGCGCCCAGTGACCAGTTTTTGGGGGCGGCTATCCGGAGTCGCGGTGCCGAAGGAGGTAGAGACCTGCCTAAACGAGAGATTACCTCTTGTTTGGTACCAAGGACGGAGGCATGGAGTAGAGAGGCTAGCAGAAATACCACCCTCATGGCATTGTAGTATTTGCTGTCTGAAGCTGCCAAAGTAGGAAACTAGCCGTGGTATGAAACATGGTGATGATATTGCGCGGTTCTCGGGAGGGGGGGGGCCACATACATGCTGCTGAATCGCTTGCGCTCTCTGCTATACTTGTTAGTGTCAGGTTACTTGCACTTTGTTGACCATGTGGGATTCTAGCAGATGAGGAAGCGGGAAGAGAAGGTGGGCCGGGTCTTTGAATCTCATTCTCACATGAGCTCGCGGCTGCGGCGTCGAAGAGTGTTTGCTATGTTGTAGCTACCTATGTAACGTCCCCTTTTCGGATTGGTTGGGCGTATAGGTGAAACAGATGGGATTTTGTTGGTAGATTTGTTAATTTTTTTTTTAACTCGAAATGTCAAGAGTAAGTGTCTGTTTATGGCATCTGCCCTCCGTATGGGAGTCTCTTGAACGGAGAAAAAACCCCTGGTCTTGAGACCCCATGATGGGGGGTGTTGCTGGCGGTAAATATAACATCCTCTGTCCTCCTCGGACTTGGAGATTGCTCTTCTTGTTCTTTCAAGGCGAACAGGCTCTATACCACATTCCTTTCCTTTTTGCTTGATTGCCTGCCCTGCTGGCGGCCTATTATTCACTGTATATATATATATATATTTATTCTTACACTTACACTCTACATATTATAACAAAACCCACGATGCTTTCCAACGCTCTCCTTCTTAGTCTTGGCCTTGCGAGCTTCGCGGCCGCCGCTCCCTCAGCCTCGTATAACATCAAGGCTCGACAGGCCCCTGGAGGTCAGAATGCCGTCTACTGGGGCGGCACCAACAACGAGAACGACAACATGTCTACCTACTGCACGTCCAACTCGGGAATTGACATCCTCATCCTGTCCTTTTTGGACATTTACGGTCCGACTGGCAACATCCCCGCGGGCAACATGGGCAACTCGTGCTACGTTGGCACGACGGGAGTGCCTCAGCAATGCGATCAGTTGGCTGCCTCCATCGCGACTTGCCAGGCTGCCGGTATCAAGGTCATCCTGTCGCTTGGCGGCGCCGCCGGCTCATACTCTCTGCAGTCGCAGTCGCAGGCCGTGGCTATCGGCCAGTATCTCTGGAACGCATACGGCAACTCGGGCAACACTTCTGTCCAGCGGCCCTTTGGAAGCGTCTTTGTCAACGGCTTCGACTTTGACATTGAGCTCAACGCCGGCAACCAGTACTACCAGTACATGATCTCGACGCTGCGCTCCAGCTTCGCCAGCGACCCCAAGAACACGTACTACATCACCGGCGCTCCCCAGTGCCCCATCCCCGAGCCCAACATGGGAGAGATTATCAGCAGCTCGCAGTTTGACTACCTCTGGGTCCAGTTCTACAACAACAACCCAGACTGCTCCCTCGGCCTTCCCGGCGACGCTCCGTTCAACTTCAACGACTGGGCAACTTTCATCTCGACGACGCCCTCCAAGAACGCGAAGCTCTTTGTCGGCGCTCCGGCCTCGACCTTGGCCGCCAACGGCAATGCCGGCGGCGCGAAATACTACGCCACGCCCGACCAGCTTGCCGGCGTCGTCGCCAGCGCAAAGTCCAGCCCCTCCTTTGGCGGCATCATGCTGTGGGACGCCGGATACTCCGACTCCAACGTCATCAACGGCTGCAACTTTGCCCAGCAGGCCAAGAGCATCCTCACCACCGGTTCTCCGTGCGGCGGCGGCGGCTCGACTCCCGTCAACCCCGGCACGCCGACCAGCTCGTCCACTCCGCCGGCCTCATCCACTCCGTCGAACCCGGGATCGGGAAGCGGCACTGTCCCTCAGTGGGGCCAGGTAAGTTTCTTTTCTCAGCTGCAGAAGATATGGACTTGAGATTATTTGAAAAAGCTAACGATGTATCGTATGACAGTGTGGCGGTCAGGGATACACGGGCCCGACGCAGTGCGTTGCCCCGTACAAGTGCGTTGCGCAGGGACAGTGGTGGTCGTCTTGCCAGTAAGTTTTGGGGGGATTTCATATGGAGAGAGAGAGAGAGAGAAGGGCCGAATTAGTTATTTTCCATTAGAAAATGGCATTGATTGATGACACTACAACCGGGGGGGGAGCTGTATGAGAGAAACTTGCATGGTTTCGTTTAGGCACCCCGAGTTGTTATTGGTCTAAACGGCCGCTTGGCTTCTAAAAGGGAAAAGGATAGCGTCGAAAATTGAGCATGGAAATGAAACTGAAATAGAGAAACGAAAACGAAAATGAGAATGAGAATAAAAGACATCTCCGCAACCATTGCCCACCTACCTTAATAGTAGTAAACTCTCCTCGCAACGCCCATTTCGCCTTTTTACTGTTATCCGTGCCTATCATACGAAGAAGAATACTACCTAGTAGTAATAAGTCAGAAGCTTACTCCACAGAATGAACCCCTGTCTTGGCTCCCCCAGCTAGTCAAGACCTGTAGCCATTGGAGCGCTTGTCGTTTAGGCACAAACAACAAAAAACAGAAACTGAACCAATCGAGACAAGTGCGCGTTGGCCATGTCGGCGCTCCTACATGATGGAGGCACTTTTGGCGCAACTTGTTCTTCATTTGTTTACAAGTATGGGGAGGAATGAAGCCCCCCCGCGCTGAGGTTACTTTGGATTTTGTCGGTAAGTATCCGCTACTATGGCGGGCTGTGGGGCCCCGGATATGGGGTTTGTACCTGGTACGTGAACGAGCATCTCCGTCCGTTGTAGGTACTGAGGCAGTTGTGTGAGAACAGCTTCTCTTAGATTATGAAGAATTGATTCACTGTCTCTTGTTTTCTTTTCTTTAAAGAAAAAGCCGAAGCTTAAATTATTTGTAGTTGGAAAAAGCATAAAGACTCGTGCAATTTGGAGCTGGTTGGTTGCATTCAAGTTCATACATCACAAAATGTGACATCATCTGCACAGCACAAAACCTCCCCCCAACCCCAGGATATGCAGCAGATCCTTCGCTCACTCTCCGAATTTCGCTTCGCTTGCTTGGATTTCTCTGCCAAATGCTGGTTAGCCAGCTGGGCTAGCCTTCTTCTCCTCATCGCAACATTGCGCATAAACGATCCGGGGATCCGATTCTAACCCGCTCAGGCTTCCAACCCCCGGATCATCGTCCTTCATTTCCTGATACGGACATGGACAGGTTGGTTGGGACCTACAGGCCTGCGTCATGCGGATGGACAAAGAGGCCGAAAACACGAGATGCTAATGTGCGTCATGTAGCATCCGGACGAGAGACGGGTGGGCGGCTCGCATGGAGCTTCATGCTGTGTCACTCAGATGCGAGGGAAGAGCCTGGAAGAGCTAAATACGGGGGGGTTGGCCCTCCCAATTGACAAAATGTCTCGGACGTCTTCCCCCCTTTTTTTTTTCTTTCTCTTTCTTGTTCTGCAGGGTTGAGTGCAATTGTCTACCTGGGCTACGCTGCTTTGAGTGTCTTTGATTGACTCGTGTCGACTCAAAAGAAGAAGAGACAACTGCAACAGTCTACGCAACCGCATTGTTCATCATGAGGCTGACGAGCAATTCTCTGGCCGTCTTGGTTGCGGCCTCTGCCCTTCCTCTTGCTGTGAGCGCAACGAGCTCCGGAAGTGGCCCAGACAAGGATGGCAAGTATTGGATTCGCGCAAAGGGCATTGAGGCTTCCTTCATACCCTACGGAGCTTCCATCTCGAACCTGTTTATAAACGATCGCCGTGGCATCCAGCGCGATCTTGTCGGCGGCTTCGACAATGCGTCGTACTACTCCATTGACAAGCAACATCCGCACTTTGGTGGCGTGCCTGGTCGATATGCGAATCGCATCAAGAACAGCACCTTTACCATTGACGGCACGACGTATCACGCCTTGCCCAATGAGAATCCTACCAAGGACCATCCCAATGGAACGGATACTCTGCATGGAGGACCAGACGGCTGGGATTGGCGCAACTTCACCGTCTCGGCACATACTCCCACCAGCATCACCTTTACCATTGTCGACCCAGATGGCAAGGAAGGCTTCCCGGGCGAGGTGGTGTCACACATTACATATTCCGTGCAGGAGCTGCAATGGGACTTTAAGATGGTGGCGATTGCGACGACAAAGAAGACGCCCATCATGCTCAGCAGCCACACCTACTGGAACCTGGATGGCTTCTCCAACGACCAGACTCAGACGGCGCTGGACCACACGCTGCATCTTCCCTACAGCGGACAGCGCGTCGATGTCGATGGCTTCTTGATCCCGACGGGCGACATCCTGGCGAACAAGAAGGACACGGCAAACGATTTCTGGTCGCAGCCGAAGAAGCTGAGCAAGGGCTTCCAGCAGAGCGGCATCAAGAACAACTGTGGTAACAACTGCACCGGTTTTGGTAAGGATTCTTGTCCTTTTTCATGGTTATCGGAAACAGGCAGAGTGCTAATACTGAGACGTAGATACCTGTTACCTCGTCAACCGAGAAGCGCTGCAGCCTTTCGACTGGCGCACCGAAGGCCCTGTCGCAAGTCTGTCCTCGGCTTGGTCAGGCATTCATCTCGACGTCTACTCGGATCAGACGGCTTTCCAGGTGTACAGCTGCAACGGGCAAAACGGCACGATGGCGCTGAAGAAGACGCAAGG
The DNA here is from genome assembly GCA_003012085.1 of Trichoderma brevicompactum. Lineage (NCBI taxonomy): Eukaryota > Fungi > Ascomycota > Sordariomycetes > Hypocreales > Hypocreaceae > Trichoderma > Trichoderma brevicompactum. The sequence continues at coordinate 23,118 of PXNZ01000579.1, read as the reverse complement.
TTTGCACGGCAAGAAGAACTTCCCAAGGACGATTCCTAAATATGGATGCCTGGTGTTGGAAGTGGAGGACTGGATCGACGGCATCAACAACCCCGAATGGGGGAGGAAGCAGATCTTTGGACCGGGGGATGCTCCGTATGTGCTCCAGGCGAGTTATAAATTCAGCATTGATAAGTGAGAGCTCGTTCAAGCACTCGGTAAGAGAAGGGAGATGATGAAGCCGTGTTTAATAAATACTTTTCAATTCTCAAGTGGATAGTAATGATAATGTGATTTATTTAAAGATTTTGTTGTAAGGGATATCTACTATTATATATTTGTATAAACCGGCTTTGGGCAACTGTCACTACCAGGTATATAGATGAGCCCACTGCGGGGCGGCTTGTCATTCACCACCCCACCTTGTCGGAGCTCCAGTATAAAAGCTTTTTGTCATTTACAACTACAGCAGAACGACGAGCATAAAAGGCCTCTATTCCGAATTCTCTTGTTGAAGATACATATTAAGCAACATTTAATACATTGCGACAAACTTTACCTCGTATACGATCGACATCGCACCGCTATTCCATCCGCGGAAGGAGACGCCTGAAAGAGTTGCAACGAGGGGCAGCGAGGGGCAAAAAAAAAAAAAAAGTTGGAATAAAAGCTGCCATCGGTTAGAGATGGAAGACGACAGGGCGCTCGTCGACCTCGGCGCAGCAGCAGACATTGAGGAAGCTCGACTAGAAGTTCATACTACAGAAAACGAGACTACAAAAGATGAGGCACCAACAACGAGACAGCCCAAGAGGCGGTTCGTAGGACGGCGGGCGGCAGATGAGGCAGCGGCGGCAAAGGGAACATCAGAAGAGGGAGGCAGCGGCGCTGTTCAAGGTGCGTTGTAATTGTACAGATGTATTCGCAACCATACCGTTCTGCTGGCTAACGTGGTTCGCTCCATGTAGCTGCCAAACCCCGAAGAGCTCCACGACTCCTCAACAGAGTGCCCAAAGAGATATCCGAAGACCCCAGCCTCAAGGAAGCCATAGCGCTGCTACCGGCCAACTACAACTTCGAAATCCCCAAGACGATACACCGAGTGCGGGAGTCGGGCGCGCGCAAAGTAGCGCTGCAGATGCCCGAGGGCCTCCTCATGTTCGCGACCACAATCTCCGACATCGTGACGCAGTTCTGCCCGGGCGTCGAGACGCTCATCATGGGCGATGTGACGTACGGCGCGTGCTGCATTGACGACTATACTGCGCGGGCGCTGGGCTGCGATTTGCTGGTGCATTACGCGCACAGCTGTTTGATCCCCGTGGACGTGACCAAGATCAAGACCCTGTACGTCTTTGTCGACATTAGCATCGACACGGCGCATCTGGTGGCCTCGCTGGAGCGAAATTTTGCCAGCGGCAAGACCATTGCCATCGTCGGCACCATTCAGTTCAATGCTACTATCCACGGCGTACGGAGCAGTCTCGAGGCGGCCGGCTTCAGCGTCGTTGTGCCGCAGATTGGCCCGCTCAGTAAAGGCGAGATCCTGGGCTGCACATCGCCTCGCCTGCGGGATGAGGACGGCATTGACCTGATCCTCTACCTTGGTGACGGACGCTTCCACCTTGAGAGCATCATGATCCACAACCCGGCTATCCCAGCATACCGCTACGATCCATATTCACGCAAGTTGACACGCGAGACCTACGGCCACGACGAGATGCAGTCGGTGCGCCGTTCTGCCATTCAGACTGCCCGCAAAGCCCGCCGTTGGGGCCTCATTCTCGGATCACTCGGTCGTCAGGGGAATCCGCATACGCTGGCCTTGATTGAGCGCGAGCTGGCCGAGCGCGGCATTCCCAAAGTCGACCTCCTCCTCAGCGAAATCTTCCCCGGCAAGCTCGCCATGATGAGCGATGTCGAGTGCTGGGTCCAGGTAGCGTGCCCACGGCTAAGCATTGACTGGGGGTACGCTTTCCCGAGGCCCCTTCTGACCCCTTACGAAGCGCTTGTAGCTCTGGGGAAGAGGGGCGGTTGGGGCAAGGAGGATGGCGGTGACGGTATATACCCGATGGACTATTATGGGAAAGATGGGCTGGGGAGGACGAAGCCTCTGGATGGCGTTGTTTCGTCATGATGATCTGGCCACTACTACCACTGGTGTTGTGCTTAAACTAGCCTAGTATATATCATGTATATTACAGAGCGTAAAGACTTTACTTGAGGCATCTATCATAAGAAGTGAAACATCTCATTGATCATACATGTTGATCTCGAAGCAGTTCATGTTTAAAGTCTTGGCGTGTAATGATATTTGTCAAGTGGATGTGCTCTCTCATTTCATAAAAATCGGTCGATGAGGCATGCTCTGACATTTTGTATATAAATATGATCATCACAAGGCCATAACCCCCGGTTCGAATATTTGTCTAGTCCCATTCCGTTTCGCACTTTTTCTCTCTTGTGAATTACCAAATCTCATGTCTCCATGCCGTCGTTAGGTGAAGAGCTGGCGATGTGTAAAATAAAGGTAACGGAGCGACATGATGGCGATTTAGGAACACTTCGTGAGATATCTACACAAGAGCGGCAGCGCTGAACGTGACGCAAAGCAGCTCAGGTATTATAAAGACGTCCTTTGTGCAGCATTAGCGGTGATGTGCTGAATCTCCGTCCTAAGGATATTATAATGCCTTCTCATCTAGACAGGCAGAGGCGATCATATCGATGTCTAGGTTGCATGCGGAGGGTAATGTACAAGTGTCCTTTAAAAGCATGAGATGAGTCTGCAATTCTCTTTCTCATCCATCATGAAGCTGGAGCATTAGCCGTTCCGACAGGTTCTGGCCGGCTCGCAAACATGAGCTTGTACTTGACAATCTCGACCACCTCTAAGTTATCTCCCTGCTCCATGTATGGCCCAGCAGAGCTCTGCAGCATCCTATTTTGGCGTTTCCTCACCACGGCAAGAGCCTTGGGAAGCTTCTTCACTTCGCCTGTTAAGCGCTGATGCTGGCCAATGTACATATGGACTCGCTTCATCCAGCCGGAGCCGATGGCGTCTGGCGAATAGTCTGGAAATTCAAGTCTGCCGACCTCGACGTCTTTCAGAGTCTCTCCTTTGGCATCTTTTGGAAGGTTTATATTCCCTTGGAGCTCAAGGATGGCAAGGCCAGATGGAGTTTGGAGCAGCGTGGGAAGTGGATTGGGTGCGGCTGTAGATGAGGCATCCTTGGATGGAGGATATAACTGTGCGGTAGATGAGGACATGGTTGAATGAAGAATGTATCAGAAATTTAATGTTTGAAAGAAACGCTGTATAGCCACTTTGTATTATGAATATCGTGACGGGCAGATGAAAGACAATAGGATAGGTAATAGTTACTCCCAAGCCGAGGCAGGAAACGTGAAGCTTCGCATAAGATCAGCGACTTGAGATTCCTGCCCCACAGTCCGCAGAACAATGCCGGTGGATCACCGCCACATCAAAGCTCCCAGAGAAGAGGAGGCTGGTGCAGCACCCAGCCACAGTCTCCCGTCACGGGACATCCTTCCACCGACTGGGCCCTGAGATCGCCTAACAACCCACAGGCACGTACCCTGCAAGCTGCAGCGAGCCCTGATTGGCCAGGCTAATTTTCCACACGCCAAAATGGAGCCCTAGGTAATTCACACAACTTTTCTCGTTTTTTTCGCCCAATTTCGCTTTGCCCTCCCATTCCTCCAACACCAAAAGCCGACTTCACGCGAGCCAGGTCAAGTAAAACTTGCACCACCACAACACTGGCAAGATGAAGGTATGATGACAATTTTGTTGTTTTTTGCGCCCTTCCCTCGTGTCTCGCTTTAACTCTCAATGCGAACCTCTTTTTCTATTCGATCGACATTGCAGAGCTTGCGCGACATGGTTGTTTTATCAATTTGTATCATCAGCGCCGCTAACATGATTTTCTTCTTCAACAGTTGAACATTTCCTACCCTGCCAATGGCAGCCAGAAGCTCATCGACATTGAAGATGAGCGCAAGCTCGCCGTCTTCATGGAGAAGCGGGTACGTCTCTCCCCCTCCCCAACGGATCGAGCAGGATGGAATTCTTTTTTGGTTATCGACGAGAATCGCGCGCTCGATATCGAAACATTTTTTTCGCCTGGTCCTCCGCCTTTCCAAAAAAAAAAAATCAAAGAGAAAGAATCACAAGTTGACATTAATGGTTTCTATGTAGATGGGTGCTGAGGTCCCCGGTGACTCTGTCGGCGACGAGTTCAAGGGCTACATCTTCCGCATCACCGGTGGAAACGACAAGCAGGGTTTCCCCATGAAGCAGGGTGTCATGCACCCCAGCCGTGTCCGTCTCCTCCTCGCCGACGGCCACTCCTGCTACCGCCCCCGACGAACCGGTGAGCGCAAGCGAAAGTCCGTCCGTGGCTGCATCGTCGGCATGGACCTGTCCGTCCTCGCCCTCAGCATCGTCAAGCAGGGTGATGCCGACATCCCCGGCCTGACCGACGTCGTCCAGCCCAAGCGCCTCGGCCCCAAGCGAGCCACCAAGATCCGCAAGTTCTTCAACCTCACCAAGGATGACGATGTATGTTTCACCCTGTACCCATACTCGGTCATCGCCTATCAGGAGCTGCGGTGGAGGGAATGGCAGTCCGGATAGAGTGTGAGAAGACCACTGGGCAAGCTCTTCCTCTCCGCTCTTGAAAACCACCCAAGACGAGGAGGGGTTTGACCCGGTGCCGAGATTTAAAATTTTTAAGTGTATGAATTCAATGGAACTAATCGCCATGGGCAAAAATAGGTCCGCAAGTACGTCATCCGACGAGAGGTCCAGCCCAAGGGCGAGGGCAAGAAGCCTTACACCAAGGCTCCCAAGATCCAGAGACTGGTTACCCCCCAGCGTCTGCAGCACAAGCGTCACCGTCTTGCCCTCAAGCGCCGCCAGGCCGAGAAGGTCAAGGATGAGGCCGTGAGTATTTTCCAATTTTTTATTTCGTCTTGCAGACACAAGACTAACCGCTCCAAAAATAGAACGAGTATGCCCAGATCCTGGCCAAGCGTGTCGCCGAGGCCAAGGCCCACAAGGCCGATGCCCGCAAGCGACGAGCAAGCTCCATGCACAAATAAGGGTTCGGCGTTTTTTTATAATGAAAGAGAAAAAAAGGGGAATCATCATACCTTGGTCCTGTGGTTTGCATGCATTGGGAGTGAGGATCTCTCGGGCTTGATTTTGGGCCCACCTGTTACGAATGTATTAGAAGCATTTCCACGTATTTCAAAATGCATTCATGACGCCAATCTTGATAATTTTTGTGTGTCTTTTGTTTCATTGCAAAATTGTGAACTGCTTTGATGCTTTTTTTTGAAATGCTGAAGTTCCAATACAATCTCACTATTGCCAGAGAGGCGTCCAATCATTGCATTCCATCAACCTAAATACAACATCAACGTTCAATGCATGTCTTTCCCTTAGAGTATGCACAGCCAACCGGTTGAGCTTATCACCATTCCCTCATTCGAGAATATTGACATAATTACATGAAAAGCCCATTGTATTTGCCCAATTCTAAGCCCAGGTAGTCCTAATCTACTTGCAAGCAATACTTGATTTAACCACCCCTACCAAACAAACAAAGCCTTGCTTTCCATGTCATCCCTTGTCGAAAGATCTTGCCAGAGCCAGAGAGATCTGCACACCTCTTCAGCAAGGCGAGATTTCCGGGCGGGATTTTTTCCCTTTTTCTTTGTTTTTTCTCTTCCTCTCAAATTTCCATCATGAACCCCAGAGAGTGCTATCACTACAGTCATAAATGCTAAGAAAAAGAACTACTACTTATCCCGGCCCCTCCACTCTTGATATTATATAAACATGCCACATTCTGTTGAAATCACACCGTCTCCAGTGTTGACCAATTAGGCGAAGCCAAAATAGTCACTGCCTTGAGTAATGGCTTTGATGATTTGCGACCGAAGTATGTCGTAACTGTCATACTCAGGGAGATCGAGCTCTGTGAGAAATGTTAGTATATCGATATCTACGTTGCAATGAATGTGGATGAGGTAACGGAGATATAACGTACGGTTAAAGCACGTGTGCGTAGACGGGAGGCGATCCTTGTTCCCGTAATCGCGGTGAATGTTGAAACGATTGACGCCGTTCATGCCTTCCAGCTCCTTAAAACCATTAAGGGGAACCTTGCTGGTACCAGTAACAAACTGCAGCAACTTAGCCAGTTCTTCTTTATCAAATGATCTGACTGCTCTCCAGAACCATTGAATCTGCGGAGACGAGGGGCTGTAGTTGTGGTATTCGGTATTGGCTTTCCAATCGTCAATATCAATGTCCGGAAGACCGGAAATCAAGAGTTCCAACTCCTGTTCGTTGAAGATGGAGATGAGCTCCGCGGGAATGATATCATGGAAACCTAAAGAGTGAATTAGTGACTATCCTCGCCGAGACAGCCATGGCTATAATGATGACTTACCGCTCAAGAAGTTCTCCATTTGCTCTTTGACAGAAGATAGGAGCTTGTGCTCAACCACAACACGGACGTACTCATGCTTGTTCTCCTCAGTTACCGCAATTTCCCTGCCATTGGGGACAAGATCCACAATCTTGGTGACGCCAAATTCGTCGTCTTCCACCGAAAAGGTCTCAGTTATGATATCAGTAATATCGTTTTCCAGCATCCAGCAAAGGGATTTGTAATAATCTGGATCGAACGATTCCATGTCCTTGACAGAGACGGATTTTCCGAGGATGCGCTTGTAAACAGCACGGCTAAAGAAACAGTCGAGGAGCCGGCCCTCGTACAGGGCCTTGCCAATGATGCGACCGATAAACTTGAAGAACCTTAGGTGCTCGTCATTGATGCCACTGAGCTTGTTTGGGTGGAAGGTTGTGCGATCCGACGAAACTGGGATGAAAAGGGCATAGTTGGGATCGAACATCTGGCGGGCGAGAACTTGGAACCACTCGCGGGTGACGCCACCAGCGTCTACTCCCTCTTCGCCATTAAATCGAATGTTGAGCTTGCCGTATTTCATCTCATCTCCAGACTTGAAGCAAAGCCACTTGAAAGAGTCGTGGAAGACATGCTCTCGGCGAACAGAAAGCTGCAGCGGCGGGTATGATGGACGGCTCTGGTTCTGACCGCTCCGCGAGTGAACACTCCTGTTGAAGTAGTTGCGCTTGTTGTCAAACTCCAAAACTTTGGGATTCTTAACGAGCAAGGCAAAGGTGCCGGACATAAGCTTCGGATTGTGTCGCACGAGTTCATTGAGGATACGTCGGTGGTCTTCAGTAAATGTGAAGAAGAGGTTGGCCGTGCGAGATTCTGGCTGCGGACTCGACAACAACATATCCTTTCCAATCTGGCTGAGTGAGAGGTCTTCATTTGTTGTCGTATTTTTGCACACCACCATCAGGGACTCAATCAACGGAAGTAGAATTGTTGCGACGTTGAGCATGTTTTCCCGCTGGCGAATGGCGCTCAGACAAGCACTCAGCTTCTCCCACATAGTAGCAAAGGTCGAGTTATGGTAAAGCGAGGTAACAAGATCTTGCTTCTCAGTCTCGCTGGGGCCACCCTCCTCCGCCTCGTCGTTCTTCTTCTTTCCGTCAAATAGATGATCAAGAGCAGTGAGAACTCTGAGGAGCTTATTCTGCTCGGAAGCTCCAGGTGAAAACTTGGCAAGGGCAACTCCTTGAATCTCGGTGCCAGAGGTAGCCGCGTCAATGTGCGGAAGCAAATCGTCAAGATCAGATACGATGTTGCTGCTCAGTAAGCGAGCTTGGCTGACCAACTCCTGCCCAAAGATCGTCTTGGCCCCCGGAATAGCTGACAGATTTTTGATTGTAGAGATGGTGTTCTGGAATGTCTTCGAGCTACATTCCCTGGCCACAAAAACTCTCACCACAAGGGTAAGATTCTGGGGAGGGATCACCGGAGGCTGCAGCTGGCGGGTGCGTTTCTGGGGGGTTGATTTTGACTGCTCTTTTGATTCCTCGGCTTCGGTGGCCTTTGGTTCAGAAGATGTCGCCGGCGCGGACGACGTCTCGCCCTCGGCCGCCTGCTGCTGTTCGTTGTTGTGTTGCCGCTCAGTTTCGTTCGCATCTGGCACGACTTCAACTTCTACCTCAGCCGCCTTTGAAGCCGATATACTTTCTTCTTGCGCCTCCTTGCGTCGGCGTTCCAAGTTTTGAAGAGGCAGTGTGACTCGGTTTAGTAGGTCTGCGAGGTGCGTCATGACGAGCGAGCTTTCCGTTACAAGCTCGCGATCCAAGAGAGTCAGCAGGGAGTTAATTGCATACTTGTGTGCCTTCTGGTCTTTGCCCTTTCCTCTGCGGCTCAGAGATCTCTTGAGAGAAGAAGCCACGGTCTCGTGTTCAGTCAAGAAAAGCCAAGGGATATGAGGGTTTTTGGTGCATAAATCTACAAGAAGATCCAGACATTGCTGTACAATCAGCAGTGGTGATGTCTCAGAGTTTGTTTGGCCAGAACTGGTAAGGCTGCCAAGAGTTGTCAAGGTCCTCTTAAGGCTTTGGGGAGTCTTCGGATCAGCATCCTTTTCCTTGTCTCTCTGTTTTCTGGCTTTAAGTGAGAGTTGGCCAAAACTGCGCTCGACAGCATTCATATCTGTACTACCGTCCTGAAGGATCTGCAGGATGGTGCTGATGACCTCGAGACGAGTCTGTCGATTCTCGCAGACGTCTGCGAAAACGCTAAAGAGGTAATTTCGAATAGAGCCTTGTTGAGCAATGAACATTAGACGTAGCAAAGTGGCTACACCGGCTTTATCAAGCATCTGCACAACCGCCTTCCGCTGGCTCTTGTTTTCTCCTTGTTCGTCTGGCGAGCCCTGTACTGTGACTCGACCAGCGCCAAGCGAAGTTCTACCAGGAAGAACGATCGGCCGCATACCTCGTTGTTGATGAACCACTGGTGGACGATGCTGAGTCAATGCTCGCACCTGAGCAGCCATGTCCGGAGGCAGCTGGCCCATGATGTCTTCGCCCTGATCAATAAGTGCTTGTTCGCGAAGTTCTGGAGGGAACGTAAGTAGGATGCTGGCTGGATCCATATCCGTGGGGATTGCATCTTGGCCCTCAGCAGCCGCCTGGCGGCGACTGTCTTCACGGTTACGACGCCGCTGTTCCTGCCTCTCTTGTTGCGCAATTTCCAATCGCAGCTCTTCCGGCAGAGCATCGAGAAACTCTTGAAATACCTCTGTCGTCTCTCCCGATGCTGCTTCCTCACGGGCTTGAGATCGCCTCTCGCTTACTGTTTGGGCGATAACCTCCTCTCGGAATTCTTCAGGAAGAGCAGCCAGGTAATCTGGATCTATGCCCAACTCGGTAACGTCAACCTCTTCGCCTCTGATAACTGTCGTCACTCTGGGAACATTGGCTCTCGGTGCGTTTTCTGAGCCATCATTAGCTGCGATTCCGGCAGACTCAGTCGATTCAACCCCTTCCATGGCTCCGCTGCCTTGGTTGTGGTTCCCTTCGCCAGACTGCGATTCAGCATTTTGACTAGCAGCAAGAGCGGCGGCTTCGGCGGCTTCGGCAGCGAGTCTTGCAGCAGCTTCGCGTTCTTCAGCCTCTTTCTTTTCTCTCTCAGCTCGCTCTTCAGCCTCTTTAACTTCTCTAGCCAAGCGTTCATCTTCCTCGCGCTTCTTTCGGGCTTCTTCGAGACGCTTTTGATTCTCTTCTTCTTCTGCCTTTAGTTTCCTCTCCAGCTCCATCGCTGCAGGGGTTAGCTGCGCAATGATGGCGTTGCTCAGTCTGGAAGCCTCCACAGCAGGATTTCCACCGAAAATCATCCTGGCCTCCTCTTGATAGCGATCCAAGGTTGATTCGGGGGTAAAGGCAACTGCCTGGTGCGGTTCTTGAGCAGTAGCATCCCGGCGTTGCTCACTTCTCAGGCCACGGATAGGTCCAAGGTCGGCGGTTCGAGTGCCACCAGGTCCACTAATATGGACGTGGAAAGCGTGCTGGTTGCCGTTGCGCCCCATAATAGGCAAAAACTCCATAAGTTCTCCCAAGAAGCCCATCGGTCCATCTATTATATGTCTGCCTGGCCCTAAAAAGCCTTCTGGAAAGCGGAGACCAATCGAATTTGAATGGCCAGGCCGTGGCTGATTTTCTTGAGTCTGATCGGTGCGCCGGAGCAACGGGTTGATACCGTCATCTGCGTTAGACTGCTGTCCATTGTTACGATGGCTACGAGAAAAGTAACTGCGGAAGTCTTTCATTTGGCACTATGTCAGCAGATGCATTAATGCGCGGGTGTAGAGATGGTATCCAACTTACCGCTTAGGTCTCGGTTCGACCCAGCCATGAACCGGGGAGGGAAAGGATTGCGATTATCCATTCGCGCAAGGACCGGCCGTCTCCCATTACTATCGAGCAAGAAGAGATGACGATGTCTATCATCAACCTCGGGGGTGAATCCATCCCACCCAAGAGCTGGCATTGGTGGTAAGGGATCGTTTACTGCTTACAAGGAAATTGGTGTTAGATGGTATCGATACAAGTTCATAAAAAGGGTCACTTACGCGGATAGTCATCGTCGTATATGTATTCTTCTTCTTCAATGTCCTCTTCATCATCGTCATCTATTAAAGCAATGTTAGTCAAACTCAAGAAAAGAAAAGAAAAGAAAAACTCAGGGGGAGTAAAACAGAAATCACTACTCACCGCCTTCGTCGTGACCATCATCCATGTAATGATCATCCAGCGCTTCCATCAGTTCTGGCTCATACCCATCCTCATCACCGCCCATGATGGCTCTTGCCATGTTATCCAGGAGGTCGCCAGGTGCCATGCCGTGCAGGTGAGCCTCATCCTCTTCTTGGCCTTCAGCTTCGTAGTCAATGTCATCAACCTCTGGGCCTTCATCCTCCTCGGCACTGGTCTCGCTCTCCCATCCTGATTCGCCATCATCTTCGATGGGGTTTCCGTCTTCATCAACGATTTCAACTCGGTCTTCAACATCTTCCATATCAGCGGAGTCGACTTCATCATCTTCCTCTTCGTCATCGCTAGCGTCTTCGTCGTCTTCGTCATCGTCGTCGTCCATGATGACTTCAACCACACCAGGATCACCGTGAAGGCCTTCGATTTCTCCCATCTCACTAAGCTCTTCGTCTTCGTCGCTGATGTTGTCTTCATCATCGGATATGTCTTCATCTCCGTAATCCATCTCATCGTCATCGTATTCATCCCCGTACATGTCCTCATCGTCGTCATCTTCTTCTTCAGACTCAGACTCATCATCTTCTCCGCGAGGCTCAAGCATGCCGAGAGCAGAATTTCGATATAGATCAGGGGTTTCCTCACGGCCCTCGTCCAAATCAGACAGAGATGAAGTAGACGCAAAGTCTTCATCGCTCTGGTCTGCCTGCGAGTCGGTTACAAGAATATTTGAGTGGCTGAGTTCTTTAGCAGTATCAGTCAATACTCGAAGGACGCGCAGGATATACTTAATCGCCCGTTTGACTCCCGGGAAGTTCAGGTTAATCTCGGCGATCGATGAAGTAAGCTTATCCAAATAACCCTTCTCGTACATGAGCCGTCGGAGCTGCGCCTGAGATCTTGACTGAATATTATCAGCATTACGAGACCCAGAGTTCTGCTCCTTATCTCTCTCCCCGATCATGTGATTCATTAACTCTGCCAGACACTGCATCCGAGCATATCGAACCTCCAGCGGCTCGTCCGTAAGCGGTGCCTTTTCGTATGCCTTCAGTATAGTGTCGAGAACGAACTTGCGAACGAAAAGCAGATCCGGCTCATCGTCATAGGCGTATTTTTCTTGCTTGCGTTCAAATACCTTCTCGTTGGTTTTTGAAACCAAAGCAACCAAAACCTTTTGAGTCTGCGACGAAGTTGCGGCCTTCTTTTTGGACGCTATGTTGTCCGACGTGCCGCTCAGGTTGCTCTGGCACAACAGATCGTAAATGAGGTAGTTGAGAATACTCGACCGTGGCTTAACAGGTGTGTTGGTGGATAGAGGAGGAGCACTGCGTTTGAAGTTGATAAACTCCACCTTAGTCCTAGTATAGCTTTGGAGGAGCTCGGCCAAGCAGCTAAGTAGGAAGCATCTGTACACGAAAATCGGGTGCTCTTCTGACTTGAACGTAGGCTTTGGTGGCTTCTTGTCCTTTCCATCGACAGCTGCGCCATCCACAGAAGAATTTTCCTGGATCTCGGTAACCGTCGACTCGCCCTCCAATTTCGCATCTTTGCCGACTGCCGGGACTTCCTTGTCTTCGACTTCTCGATAGTTGACCAACTCGCAAAGAAGGAAGTGGATGACTCCATCAGGATTTTCGACCACGGGGCGTTTACTGTCATGGTGCGGCTTATGGGCATCTGACATTTCTTTATCCCCAGATTCTGTTGACTGCTTGACCTCTTCGGTTTGGACATTGCCCGAGTCTGGCGGAGTTATGTTCGCATTGTTATCATCTTGTTCCTTCCAAACCAAGGCCTGAGATCTGACACCTTCGTTGGTCGGCGCATTCCATCGAGAGAACCGAAGCAATTCGTTGGTAACCTCGACGAAGAGTTCGGGTGCACGAAGGGCGACCGGTGCCATTGCCCGAAGATAGGTGGACACATCTAAATGGCCACGCTGGGTGCGTTGGAGATTGGCGAGGTCCGACTTGATCTCGGCCCTCATGACTTGCTTGATAACATCCTCATCCTCGACGATGTGGCGGAGGATCGTGATAAGATGGGCTGTCAGCCTAGTTTGCCTGAGGCGCTCGGATCCCGAACCTGACATTTGCTTGGCCATGAGGAACAACCTTTGTAGATTCTTCTTCTCGCCAACTTGCTTCGCCAACTGGCGTCTGCGAGTCAGGATGATTAGAACGCGCAAAATTGCAGTTGCCAGCATTTCCTCCTTGCCTATGCGCGGGAGAAGATCCAACAGGGACTCCAAGACACTGGAGCGTTGTTGATCATCGACCAACGGCGTTCTGAGCTGGATGATGGGCGGTGCAACAGTTTCGTCCAGAGACTTGGGCGGCTTCCATTGAACAGCAACCGGTTTCTCATCGTGGCTCAATAAAGTCTCCAGCACTAATAGTATGAAAGGGATCCAAGGTGGTAGCTCCTCGGCGGATGTAGAGGGTGGGACTCTAAGGAACGCCACATACTCGTCAATCTTCTCGCGTAATGTATCGATGTTTCGTCCGAAAAACATCTCATCTTGAAGCAAGAGCGCAAGAAGGTGGGCATACGCAGCGATACACTTTCCATTGCGCTTCTTCTCGTCTTCCTCCAAAGCGAGGGATGATAGGGCAAATGTGAGAGTAGATCCAACTTCTTCGTGTGCTTCAGCATTTTGATGTCGCAGAACCACAGAGACTATGAGTTCAGAGACCTCTATGGCCGTATCTGGGTGGGCACGAATTACGTCGAGGCATTGATCAATCAGGTTATCCCGTAGTTTTGACCGATTCTTGTCAAGCCCCTCCTTGAGTGAGTTGAATGAGGCAGCAGTAAATTGCTCGCTCGAGTTTTCGTCTCCGCTAGGGGGAATCGGCTCAGCAGCCTTTGGTGCTGCGTCAGCACCACTCTCACTGGCTACCTCGTCGTTATCGGGAAGGTGAGCAAGCAGGTCTTCCAGGGTTTCTGCAGATGTCTCAGGGGATGTATCCAATGACATCGCCTCCGGCTCAGCAGCACGAGAGCCGCTAGCGTCTCGACTCGTAGTCGTCGGCGTATTCCCTTCTGCCAAAGAAGAGGCATCTGGGGCATCTTCAGGAGGGACAGGGTTTCGAGAGCCTGCTATCTCAGCCTCGTGGGCAGTGCAGTAGGTTGGTGCGGTGACAGGGTTACCGTGAGTACGATACGCAGCTTCCTGGGCTAGACTTTCATCGTAGTCCTCGGCAAGCTGACGAACGAGGCTTCTGACGGCGCGCCAGTTGAATCTCACATCTGTATACTTGAGAAGTACAAACGGAACCTGAAATAGTTAGAGACGGCTTCTTCTTTTTTTTTCGTGTGTATAAGAGGAACAAGTAAAAGATATGTCGCTCACCTTTTCCTTTGGCATTGACTGCAGTTCGTTCTCGCCCAGTGATACCATCTTGAGAATGTCGACAAGTCGTTTAACAGTTTGATCTGGCACTCGCTCCACGAAGTTTGAATCCCAGAGTTCCATGATAACAGGCAGAATAGCCGCTCGAAACTCGACAACGATTTGACTGTGAATGTTTGGAACAACTTGAGAGCGGTCCGTTTGCCGCTGCAGGTTGAAGTAGGTATGTGTTTCGGCAATATACTTTCCGTTGACCAAAATGAAGTACAAATCTAGTATCTTCTTAAGGCCAAATGCAGCGACTTTGACCTTTGAAGATTCGTCGGCAGTAGCGGCGCCAGAGCTCTTGACCGCATTGGCAAAAACGCGCAGCATAGAATTGAGCACAACGAGACCATTGCGCTCCTTGAATGCGAGGAGGACAGGCATGATGATTTGCACGTTTGACCGGTCAGTCTGACGAGAGGAGGCTGTTGAAAACAATGTTAGCATACAACAAAGCTAATCTCGGCAAAAGTTGGAAGGAATGAAAACGTACGGTGGTCAATCAGCATCTCGTGGATGGTATGCAGCATAATAATCCAATAGTGGAAATCTTTCGATGTTGGGTCTGGAGTTTCCACAGATGGCCCAAGGTGGTCAAGAACTGTATCGGCAAGCGCCCTTGCGATCTCCAAGTGGCGCGGCCGGTGGTACGGGTCACCATGGTTTGATTCACGTCTGGGCAGTAGAGCCTTGCCCATGGTCTGGAAGAGAGGGAATGACGTGGGAATCATAGGATGTAGAAGGATTCGAAGTGTTTCGTAGTTTTGGAACCGAGGACTAGCCTGTTCCTGCTCGGTTGGTCGAGAAGACGAGGCAACATCAGCACCGTCGTTTGGTCTCCAACCGTCTGTGCCGTTGAGAACATCCGGCAAGGAGGTGTCGTCGGCATCGGCATCTACACCGCTGCCTCTGCTATTACCCTCCGTCGGTGGCGAGTGACGTCTTAAAGACCAATGCTGGGGAACAGCCGTAAGCTCGCCTGCTTCTTCTGCCAAGACCCCTCGTAGTAGGGGTCCAATTGATGTTACCAGTTTCAGATAGTAGTCGTAGACATTGATTGGGTAAAATTGGAGCGCGTTGGATCTCGAGGACGCGAAACAGTCAGAAATAATCTTAATAAACGTTTGCGCATTGAGAAGGGCTTTGACAATATTTGTCCCGGTTGATAGTATCTGAGCTGCCTCCGCGCTGCTGTAAACAATGCCCAGGTCAGGGGCCAGAAAAGGCGCAAAATATGGAGGGACAGCCTCTGTCTTTGTAGATAGTGGCTCCAGCACGTCAATGGCACGCTGAGCCCGGCTGAGAAGCGACGTCAAGCCTTGGGCAGCGCCGTGCTCGATCAGCTGAGAAACTACCTGGTTGAGAACCCTGGATGCCATTGAATCTCCGTACCCGGCTGAAAGGCTGGGGGATTGACAGATGTCAAGAAGAAGCTCAATACCGCCCCTATCGATAAAGTTATTCTTCAACACACTGTTAGACAGGTAGGTTGTCAGGAAGGTCGAGAGGGCGTATATATAAGGGGTAAATGACTCCGAAGGAGAATCCCGCTCAGTTTCGGCACGCCTCTCAGTTTCCAGGCCCTGAGATACGGCAGCATCAGACATATCAATGTCAGGTTCTTGCAGTGATTTAGACGCTTCCGCTCCCTCCGTCGATTCCGTCGCAGTTTGGAGGTTGCCAATGGGAAGCAGTTTGGCTCCCCAGCCAGCGAGCCGGGCCTTTTCGATACCCAACATACGTACTCGCGCGACCATATCAATCACTGCATTGGATATAGATTTCCTGAGAGGTGGATGATGCCGTGCAAGCTCGTCAAAGCTAGCGCCAACGTTACTCGCAAGCTCAGCATCTGTCTCCATACATTTCACGTGAGCAGGACTTTCAAAGACTTCTAAGAAGCTTTCGAATGCTCGAGAAGCAACCACCAACTGCATACCCGCATTGTTGAGTGAAATGGAGTTCAAAACTTGAGGGACAACATTGATAGCATCAGAGGATGCCAAGATCCCTGATGCCACTGGCTGACCCAACGACTGCCGAATCGTATCTTCCGACGGAGGGTGTGGTCGGCTATCGAGATCCGCAATCGATGCAATCGCGGAGCCGTCAGGCTCTTCGCCTTCTGCTTCTCGAGGTCTCGGTCGAGTGGTATGGTCGTCGGGAATTGGCCGCCCAGTTATGGCCTCAAGGTACGTCTTGATCATACCCGATTCGGAAATAGCAGCGAAACTCGTCGGGTCATTGTTGATGAAATCGCTAAGGATGGTGACCGAGTTTGTCCAGACAACAGAGCCAAAGCTCTTCTTGTCGTTGATGATGTCTCTGAGATTGGCCAACAAATCGGATTTCTCGGCAAGATTCCGCAGCAGCCGATCTGTATTGCCGCTGTAACTGTACGAATTGGACATTATGTGATGGACAAACTTAAGGATCCATTTGAGCGTTTGTTGCTGGTAATAGGGAATTTCATAATCAACAGCACTGGACTGCTGATCTGGCTTGATGCCCTTGGATGCTTGAAGCAGGCTGCGAGCTTCGCCAATCGTATCCACAATCAGCTTGGCTACCGCATCAAGTCCATCTGCATTGAAGAAGGCAGTGAAGGCATTTGGATAGGTCCAAATTAAACCATCTAAGAAGGCAAGAACCATTGAATGATGGCGCTGCGCAATGAGAGAACGAATATTGAGAATCTCGACGAGGATATCCATTAAGCCAGCAGAGACCATTTCACTACCCACACGAGTAGCCATCGACAAATGCAAAGTAAGAGAAAACAAGTTGTTTCGCCACTCATCGACCTCGGTCGCCTTGTCGCTATCGTCGCCGGCATGGCTTTCGCTCATTCCAGCAACTGCTTTTCTAATCACATAGAGGAGTATTCCGTGGTTGACATTAGCATTCAGGGCCGACAAAACATCTTGGCATCGAGCATGAAAGCTCGATACCGCTTCAAGAAGCGCGAGAGCAATGGTCTGCAGCCTCAAAGGCACATCTACCGTGCCGTCGGTAGACGGATGGATCAGCTCGGCGAGCTGATAGACAAGCTGGAACCGACGGGTCTCATCAATGTCCTGGCGGAGGACTTTCTCAACAAAATTTGACTCGGAGTGTATATACGCCAAGTTCGTTATTGCCAGCAGACGGGTTGCTAGCATTTGCTGTCGCGAGTCCTGAGAGCTGATAAGGGACTTGGCGACTCTCAAACGGTGAAACGCCTCATATTTGGCTGCCTGTGGCATATCATCGGGGCATCGATGAACCATCTCATATATGGAGTGGGTGGCAACCACACGTTGTGGCACCTCAAAGGTCTTCTGGCCCGAAGATATATGGTCATCCGTAAACCCTGGAGTTCGTGGGCCCAGGGGAGATGAGTCCTCGCCAGCGACAGTTCGAGCCCTCGGCGTGTGCTGGGGGTTCATTGTTGAGCTGCGACGCAGCGGAGTGGGAGTCGACGGCATATTCGACCGCCCCGCCTCTGCTGGAGCCTCATGCTGAACGGGCGTGGTTTCCTGGGGGTAGTAAGAGACTTTCACATCACCCCAAGTGCTCCATCGGTTGTTATCGGATGTGGCGATGGCGACTAGATCATTGGCATGCATGGCGGCCACATTTCTGCTGCCGCCTCCTACAACCACTTTATCCTTCCCCTTTGATGCGGAAGCAGGTGTACTAGATGGAGCGGGGTCCGAAAGGCTAAAGATGGGCGTCTTCACAAACGGCAGTGCCAGCTGCTGGACGCGATCTAGGTCGATGTTGTAATGATTCGCGAGTAGCGCTGCACTGATGTGCCTGGAAGCGCTGCCTATTCGCTTGACCGACGCCTGGTATCTCTGAGCCAACTCCGACCCCACCTCGAGCGTAGCGATGAGAACAGAAGAAGGGATGCAATGGAGGAGGTCGTTCAAGTGAGCGCTGCTGGCGTAGATGCTGCGATTTCCGCAGTGTTCTAGCAGCATGCGTGTAAACTTGAGAACAGCCTCGATCAAAACTCTGTCACCGTCCGAGGGGAAGTTGAGCTTTTCCAGCTCGTCCATCTTCCACTGCTTCTCGCCTTCGAAGGCTGAGTCCTTTGCGTGGTTGAGCAGCACGTCGCAGCCAAAATCACGCTTTTGAGGTCCTTCATTCAATTCATATACTTTGCAAAAATGCTCAAGTACGCTATCAAATCGGTTTAACAATGGAATCCAGTGGTAGAGATCTCCGCGTCCAAACGGCCATCTTGTCGGAAAATCAGCAAGCTGTTGTGGGAGGAGGGGCAACGGGGTCGTTGATGCAGACTCGACATAAAGCTTTAGCCATGAAGACTATATCAAAGGGAGGAAAAGGTCAGCATAATACTTCGTCTCTTGGCATATATGTAGGAAACACGTCTCATTTTCTTCCTTTGCCTTCTTTCCACCATCGATACGTTGTGACCTACCAGAGTCTCTCGATGCTTAGGCTGCATCGCCTTTGTAATCTTGCCCATGTTGAGAACAGAAGCGGCAGAGCCGCGGAAACAAATACAAACTCCCCCTCCACTTCGATCCGGC
Organism: Trichoderma brevicompactum; assembly: GCA_003012085.1. NCBI lineage: Eukaryota > Fungi > Ascomycota > Sordariomycetes > Hypocreales > Hypocreaceae > Trichoderma > Trichoderma brevicompactum. The sequence goes on along the minus strand of PXNZ01000579.1, from coordinate 4,496 downwards.
TATCCGCTGGCGCGACAGCGCGACTTGTGCAGTCGTGATACTTTTATCTCTTTCCCCAGCAGAGCTTATTTCAAAGACCGCGTACACGGCTGGCAGCTGGAGGATGGCGGTGGCCGAGGTGAAGTCGAACCGCGGGGAAGATGTCGAGCACTCGATATGCTTAGGTACTGCTTCAGGGCTAGGCCAGTTGCACAACCAGAGATCGCCAACGCCGGCGTCGGTCGCAAAACGAAGTTAATCCGCAGCTTCGGTAAGGAAAGCACTGGGTTCAGGCTCTCGGAGGTATGGAGTCGTCCGTAGTGGCGTGGTGAAGAAGAGGATGGAAGATGCCGCTGCGGGAGCTTGGAGACAAGTTATAGGGCGAGTGCAGTCGTCCTCAAACAGTAGTTCCAAGGGTGCAGGCAAGCAGCAGGAATGGGTATCGCAAAAAAGAAGAGAAAAGCGGGAACACAGATCAAGCGTTCGATTATGATCTGCAGAGGTCCCCGTCGTGAAGATACAAGGCGGAGATGTGGAGAGAAGATGTTTGTTGGGAGAGAAAAAAAAGAGTTGCTGGTTGACAAAACGTCAGGTTTGAGCAGTGGAAGCAAGTGGGCCTTTGCGTAATAGGCGTGGTGGTGCAGCTCCTCCCACTGTCCCGCACTTGTGAATGAGTGCGAATTGCCTACATCGGTATTAGGCAGTGAGTGAGGGGCGGGCTGAGCAGCAGCAGCAAAGCACGCACTTGCACTTGCACTTGTACAGACGGAGTAATACAGGCACAGTAGTAATGGATGGGCACTAATAGGTAGGCACCCTTGGCGCTATGAGTTCACTCGTTTCGGCGGCATGTAGCACTATTAGCGGGGGAGGGCACGCCTGGGACGCCTGGACGACAGCGGCAGATGCACAGGCCTAGATTTCCCTTGTGCGTGGAAATCGCTGGCTCTAGCCGCAACAGTGCTAACGCCCTCTGTATAGGGTTAGCACCATCTGCAGGCTAGTCCTCTACGGGCAGTGCGCGGGCCTCCCTGCACCGTGTGCCGTACCGGCCAGGCGGCGCCCACCTGGAACGCTCCTACCCAGAAGCAGAAGTTTCCAGGTAATCAGCCTCGAAGACATTGACGGGGTTGATTTACACACGAGGCGCAAGGCAAGTCTTCCTTGCATAAAGCAAGGTACTCAATGCTATACCTACCAGATTAGTCCTGCTAGGTCCTGACTGATAGCCAGGGCAGCGCGGAATGCCTTACCCGCCAATTACCCGCCGTAGTACCGGTTTGTGAATGCCTGTACTTTGGTACATAGAGCAGATGCTCCATACTCTAACAATTCATTACCAAATATATCAAAGATGCCGATGCCTGCTGTAGGTACCGTCAGGTATCAAGATACACACAGCGGTTTCTTCGTCTGAGTAAGGTAGGTACCTAGCAATATCAAGCAACTTAATATTAGCACCATGCTACCTACTACCTAGTAGTACTAAGGTACTAACTAAGGTATTAAGGTACTTGTATCATTCAGTGCCAAAGTGTATTTTTATGTGCTGATTTCAGTCTTCAGACCAAAGACCAAAGACCAAAGACCAAAGACCAAAGGAATCAGGCATAGAATTTACAGTCCCTCAGCGTACTCATCCCAAGTATTAATGCCGACTTCCTGATGCAATTTCCATTTCCCATGTTCTTTTTCTATGGAGAGAGTAAGAAACGATATATCGCCCACGCTATGGTACGTGCCGAAAAAGCACCCACGCGTCTCAAGAGTGTGTCGCTGGAAGTCGCTGTCCGTGATCTAAATTGTGTTGCTAATGATGACGTACAATGAACGAACCTGCATGCCATTCATACCCCTCAGGCCCTGCTGCCTGTATCGTGAGTATGTGTGAGCTTATCTGACTTGTTCACTTTTCCTGCTCTATACTGCTGTCCATCTTCAGTTGTACTACTCAGCAGGGTGATTCGTATATAGATGACATAGACCCCTACCTTTTCAGGAGAGCAGATCTGTCGACAGGTACTCCATAGTAATACGCATGAACAACATCCATGTTTGGAGCCGGTGTTACAAGGTCCCATTCACGAATCTCGATCGATCAGCAAACATCTACTTCGTATATGCGGAAAATCGATTAAAACAAAATGGGTCAGTCCCATGTTCACTCCGTAGTCGCTACCTAGTTAGTTGGTTCAAATCTGGGGACAAATTAAAGATGGCCCCAATATTGCCTAGTAGCCGTCAGCGGTTTTTTTTTAAATAGAACCCGCGATGGTCGCATGATGCGTGCTGGTGTGTATGCTTGTGAGCGCCTACCGGCGGGCATTCGCTCCGTGAAAAGGCGACAAGCACGGGGTACGGAATATCTGTAAAGCTATTATTAAATTGTTACCAGTCATCTTTTGAAGCCTCATACGGAGCACTCCCTATACCGCTGCTTTCGGGAGTGGGTCAGAGAGATAGAAGAGCAGCGATAGTGAGCAACAGCAGCACAGCTTGAAGTCGCTGCGCTACCCTGGAGACCAAGTGGCACCACCAGCATGTTTCAGCTTCCATCCGCGGATTCGAGACTGGAAATGGAGGACTGCTCTTCCAGATTATTACTTGTACAAGTTCGTACTGCTACTCAATGTACCAGTACCACCTGGGCAGGTGTAAGCAGGCAGCCCGAGGATGAAAAGCTACCGTGTACCTCTGAAACAGACCGTCGCCAAAACAACGGGCTAGTGCCAAGGGCATATCGTGAGAGAATTTAGGCATTGTTCCAGACTGGGGTTGAATGCCAGATGCAAGACAAGGCCATAGGGTATCCATCCAGGTAGCAATACATATCTAGCACACAATACGGAGTACTGTACATGCTTGTTGCTTAGGTACCTACGAAGCTAGCCGTTAGTAGTGGATGGAAAGAAGACAAGAGTTCATGAGATTCGAAGTCTCCCTGCTGTTCGCACGCACCCTGACCGCGGGGTTCGTTGGAGGAAGAGGAGGCTCATCCTTGTTTTCTGGCGTAGACACAGGCAGAGAGAGACTCCGAGGATTCATACGGAGCAGACGAAGTTCTGATGTCTCTTTTTTTCTTCCCTCCCCAGAACCCACCGACCTGCCCCGAACAAACGGCATGCAAAAAGAGGAGACAGGAAAAGGGGTCGTTGGGCCACCCACCAAACCCACCCAATCCATCCATCCATCCAGCGTTGCCGAACAGCTGCCGCCTGGTGATCACCAGTGCCAGAACAGCTCAGCACGCGACCCTGGACACCGCCAGAACGAAGCTCAATGCTGTTATCAGGGCAAACTGGCCCCGTTCCGCGGAACAATTGCGCCTCCGTCAGTTGCCCAGCTGCGAGGAGCTGTAGAGCTAGCCCCCCTTTGGTGGGCTGGCTGTTTAAAGAAGCCGTTAGGCGCTAAAGACCCGCCAAGAGGCCCTTCTTGAGCCACCTACGCACCCACCCTGCCCGCTGTCGAGACCGCTGAGCTTAGCGGCCAGCCAGGGGAAACGTGCCATTTGGCGGCTTGAAAGAGACATGCTCCGGCTCTAGTATGCTGGCTGCATGCTCCCTGAGACAAAATCTCCAAGCTCTCAACCTTGAACCTGTACATACCGACTGGGAAGAGCCAGCAACAGCACTTTGTACACAACGCTTGCATTCGTCATTTCTTTTGAGGATTCTCCTTTGTCGAGGAGACTTTTCTTCTTATTGCTACAATTGTCATCTATATTGCATTGGTTCGGCCAAGGCATCCTCAGCCCGCCTTGTTAAGATATCCTTCCCAAGCTTCAGCAAACAACCAAACCTCCAATTCCGCAGGGCCTCTTGATGGCTCATTGCTGAACGGTGCCTGTTGACACGCCGTGTAAACGCCCTTTAGGCCAAGCGAATTATCAAGGGAGCCATGTCGCAGCACGACGACGCAGCTTCTCAGCACTCGACCGAGGCGTCGCTGAAGGGGAGACGTCCGTCCCTTACCGACTCCGACGTAGATGATACGGTATGTCTACAACATCAACACATGTCATGGCAGACTCCAGAAAGGCAAAAGCTAATAGGGTAGACCACTGAGCAGGATACGTTCGAAGACGCCGTCGACGCTGCCTCTGTGCGATCTCTGACCAAGAGATCTGTGAGATCTGTATCTGCCACGAAACCTCCCCCACCGGATGAGGACGACACCAAGTCTGATGCCGAGAGCGATAGCGAGGACGAGGCAGCTTCAATCAAGAGCGAGGAAAAACCAGATCCGCCTTCACGCGGCTCTACCCCGCTATCAAATCGCATTTCCAACCTCTCCAACACATCAAATCTTGATGTTGTAAATTTGGATGATGATGCTGCCCCACAACACCAAGGTACGCCGCTCACCGTCTTATACCGATTTTTTTTTTTTTTTTTGCTTACATGTCACTAACCCCCCCTCCCAGAGCCTGCGAGCCCCTCTGAAAAGGACCAGCTGAGCAGAACAACATCTCTAAACAACAACACTGCCGCTGCAACCCCTTCATCACCAATTAAAAT
>PXNZ01000577.1:0-29736 GCA_003012085.1 Trichoderma brevicompactum | reverse complement strand
ATATTAAACTAGCTAAGACAAGGGAATCTAGTTACTACTTAGACAACTAGATAAAGCTCTTGCATTAAAAAGCTAGTCTATTTAAAGTAATTTAATATCTTAGCTTATTGTAATATAAGTTGCAATTTCCTACTTATTTAAAATGGAAAAAAGAAGTTAGCATTAAACATCTAGAACCCTGCCTGGACACTACCCAACCTGCTAAACCGCCCAGACCCCTGCATGTAAATAGGGAGGAAAGATTCATTATTGAAAACATTATGGGATGATATATTATTAATAGTAAAACACAATATAAGGTTAAATAGTTGGACTACCCCGACACTATGTGGGAACCTTAAGTAATATTGGAAGTTGACGTTCTATATTTATTACATCGATTTAATTATCGCCAATAATAAATCTATCACTGACGTAAGGCTACTAGATGCAGCTGCTGGGAAAGTCTATGCATGGGGTTAGCAGCTGTTATACAGCTGGTATATGACATTATTTATTTTTTAGGTTTTACTTCACTTTTATCTTACTTCCTGACTTAAAAGGAAAAGAACTTTGCTATTTTTATGTGGCTGGTCGCTAGGTAACCGTGAGCGATATGAAATTTTGGAATTCTTGGATTCCTACTTTCTCTTTTATCACCCCCGTTTTTAGGAAAGCTGAACTTACCTTATAGCTCTATGTCTTTAATGTAGTTCAGACCTCTTTTCTCATCCTTCTAGGATGGCAACATCCGCGAATAATAAACCTTGTTAGCTGGAGGTTTCCGACCTGGGGCTTGATTGCAAACATCCCGACTTTAAACTCGGGCGTCTCTGCGTGAAAATATACCAAGCTTAAGCAACCTGCCTTTCCACAGCCCAGTAAGAAGAGTTGTATAACTACATTATTAAACACAAATACGCTAATACTCTGTTTAATAAGGACTCCCCATCATCGCATCTAATATACCGAGCTATATGTAAAAAAGATGATAAGGAAGGTAGATCCCTGTCTTGGCTGGGATTTTTAATCCTCAGCACCGCGTACCCAATATTGCCCAAGAAATTTATTGCGAGGATATGTGCTAAGTTTGGCGCTATGAAGATTGACGACTTCACTGCTAAATACCAAGCTTATTATCTACAACCGCTAAAGCCCGTTGGGTTGAATAAGACTGTGGCGAATATGGAGGCCGACAATAGACAAGCCACGGCGACGGCAGACGTTGCCATAGTCGCTGATGTCACCACTACAGCGGATGTGGAGGGATCTATTACCTTGGAAAAGACTACGTCTAGTAAATCTGCTTGTAAGAGGGCGAGAAAAGAGAGGAAAAAATGTGAAAAGGCATAAAAAACATCAAATAACAACCAGGGAGAAGAGAGCCCTACTAACTACGTCACCTTGAAGAAAACGTTACAGGAGGAAGCGAGAAAGTAAAAGGCTAAGAAAGGTGAATAGGCAGCGATCGACCCGCAGGATATGCTTGGAGACGTCGATGCAGGAAGCGATTTAAGTGACGGAAGCGATAAAGAGATCTACAACCTAATATATATAATAGGAAATAACGACCTCCTTGGATTTACTGAGACATCCGCTACAAAGACAAGTGTCAAATGTCCCGCACCTATAATAACCTTGGAGTCTGATGTTGAACTCGTGGAGACACTATTTAAATGAGTCGCGATGGCTGCAACTATGAAATCGCTCCCCCCGCCGATATACATCGACAAAAATTTTAGTATTAAGGATGTGGTAGCGGGATTAACGCCGACTAACCCTTTTGCCTAAGCCATCGCCTTGAGAGACATGGCCAAACGTTCGGGTGGAGAGGTCGGTCGACAGTCGTCCTAAGACTGTTTGAGGGAGGATATCTAGTATTTGAAAACGAAAGTCGATGAGATAGACGGAAAGCTGGATGACTTCATCCTGGAAATGAGAACTTTTATAATCGCATGTATTGGAGATTATCCTTAGAGGAGCTCCTACGATGAATGAGCATTAATGGCCTGGAAATACAATACTACCAACCTCTGGCTGGCGATGGGGACATCGCCTTATTTTGGCGGGGGGGATGTCAGGAGCGAGGCTTCCTCCTACGTTGTAGGAGGAAGCCGCCTCTGGAATGTCTGGTACTAGTATATAGGGAGGCATCGTTAGAATAGATCAATAGAGGAACCAAGTCTCTCCTTTACAACTACGTCAGTTCCCACAGTGAATTTGACGTTTGGAGACGCCTCCCGTTGTCCTCGGGCCCGTCGGCCCCTGATAAGAACTCTCAGGTGCACCAACGTGTATTGTGTGTGACACGACATATAACAGCATAAGGCTTCAATAGTCAAATACACAAGAGTGAGATAGTAGAAATGGACGCCCAAATAGCAGTAGTATGGCCCCTTGATATGTTTAATACACCCATTTTGGATACCACATTCAGATTAATGCCTACCATGATACACACAAGAGGTTGAATAGTGCCCGCCCTTCTAGACATATGCGGAGACTTTTAGTTACCCGTTGGCTGTATTATCTTTAGACTCTCTGTTTAAACTTCATTTTATAGCAAGGTCAAAAACTCTCCATACACCAGACTGAGATAGCTCTTCGACATTAATCTAAGCTAGAAAAGGCAGCTTTTCCCAGTAATTATAACTTGAACCAGTCCTGTTTACAATAACCCCGATATTTCATCAACTTAATATCGCGCCATGGGTAGCGCCTCACATCCGATCTCTTCGGATCGTGTGCCTTGGCAAAGAGCAGCTAAAACAGCTGCAGAGAGCTAAAGAGCAGAGTGGTCAATAAGAGAATACCGGAAGCGGGTCTTTAGGATATCCCCGTCTCTATCAGCAAACCTTATTGGGGAGTATGCATCTTCGATTACCAAGATATTTAGCCGGAGGTCTAGTAGCAAGTAATGTATGGCAGTAGAGAGTAGACGGCGAAGGCATGAATGCCTGAATGTTGTGTTTGGGGGGAGGTTGATGCACCCGTTGTCAAATTCCTCCCACCTCAATTTTACGACTTCATCTATATACAGCATCGCTTCTCTCCGTTTCTTAATTCTAATCAATGATATCGAGAATTCGCTACTTAGTTTGGACACTCCCCCGGTTGTGAGCGACAGAGAAGAACATATCATATTACTATGTCGAAGATGAGCAAAGATATCATCCAGAAGTACAATGTCGGGTTGGTGCAAGCCATTCACATTGGAGATAATGTTTTCTGTAAGTTCTGAGATTAAGCTCTATTTTATATTTGACGATACTGATATATTGCAGATGATAGCAACACCGCGGCACAACTAACCCCTAAGCACATTGCTCTAGAAACGCATAAAAAAATTATGGCAGAATGGAAAGCTTCCGGAACTTGCGAATGGTTGATGCGTAGGAGTGATTTTCAATTGTGGAGGAGGATGGATGCAGGGTGTTCATTCCTTTGGCTCTACGGGCGTCGTATGTTTTCACGCTCGCCCAATCTCAAACATTACACTGACGAGATATTATCTAGCGGGATGCGGAAAATCTACACTATTGTAAGTTTATTCCAGCCATGTGCATTCTTTCTCTTATAACAAGCAAAAATTAAGTGTTCTCTTGTTTAGGTCCCGTGTTATCGAGAGTATCTACGAAGGCGTATCTGCGCCCGATGCCATCCCCCAACTACTATACTTCTACGTCCGATACGGAGATGATCGAGAAAAGGATAAATTCTATCGGAATATGTGGATGACATTTTGGGAGCAAGCAATTGGGAAAGCCGAGGATCGATCCATTAATCCATTCGGGCACGATACCCCTCCGAAGATAATTGAAGAAGAGCTATATAAACTATTGGCCTCATCGAAACGGGACATATATATCGTCATCGATGCCCTAGATCAATTTAATGTACAATCTCAAGATTTACTACTTCAAAGCTTGGACGCCATGGCTGAACGGCTTAGACAAGAGATAAGCAGCCATCATCTCAGAGTAGCGATCAGTTCTCGGGACTGCAATGGAATTGACCAGCTGCGAGCCCACAAGCTGTTTCCAATTGAAGTCACAACTGAGAGCAACATGGAAGATATCAATACCTATTTGGAGAAGAATCTCGACTCTGTATTGTTTCGGAAAAGGCCACAGCTAAGGAAGCAGACTATTGAGAAGCTAAGCAGAATGGCCGATGGAATGTCAGTAACATTATTGCTATTCATGTTTGCTCCAACTAACGAAGAAGATATAGGTTTCTGTGGGCAAGCTTGCAGACATTGAATATCTGCAATATGGAAATGGAATCACAAGTCTTGTGTGCACTGAGTCGTCTCACTCCGCCAGATTCGATGCGCGCTATGTACGAGGCCTATGCTGATGGATTTGAATCCCTGGAGGAATTAATTAAGAAACAGATAACCCAAAGAACAATGGCTCTACTCGCAAACAGCTCGGGAACGATGTCGCAAAAAGTTATCCTCGCAGCGGTTTCTATGGATGACAACGGAGAAGTTGATCCGGTGGTTCATCAAGAGCTGACCGCTGATCCTACTCTAATTGTCCGTTTCTGTAATCACTTGGTCCGCATCAACGAGCAGCTTGGAGTCTTTCAATTTTGCCATAAAACTGTCTTTGAATTCTTCATCGACTATAAATCTTCTACTTACAACCGTCGTATTGCAGAACTTTGCCTATCTCACCTTTGTTCACCAGAGTTCTCTCAAGGTCCCCGAAGCGATGCCACGTGGTTTAACCCCGGGAGCCTTGCACCGATATTACAAAAACACCTATTCTTGCCATTTGCATCATCTAGATGGTCTATTAGCATCAAGAAAAGCCTAGAGTCCGAGATAAATGCGGGCGTCGAAGAAAGCCACCGTAAAATTCTCAATTTGTTGAAGTTCCTTTTCAAAAAAGACAACTCAATCGAAAACAGAGACAATCTGCAGTTAGCCTTTCAGGTACATCTGCTTACTCTTGGCAAGAAAATACCGAAAGGAGTTAGTCACGATCATATCGTTAGCTATTTCGGCCTTGTCAAATTCTTTGACATATTCAAGGAGAGGCAATGGTTCGATTTGACAAAAATCGATGACGATGGATCATTACCTATTCATTGGGCAATACGAAACGAACTTGAGCTGGACGATGTTACACTTACTGTTAAGAAGCTGATTGAATACGGCGCTCACGTTAACGTGAGAGACAAAGACAATCGGACTCCTTTATACTATGCATCTCATCACGGAAATCTACAGGCAGTACGGTTGCTTGTTAGTGAAAACGCCCAGCTTAACGACACAAATATAGACGGAGAGACTGCTCTGATTGCCGCTTGCAGAAAGCATCACCATGACATAATTCTGTACCTTATCAAGGCAGGATCGGACGTAAAGATACAAAGTTCATTCGGTACTGCTCTACAAGTTATTTCTCTAGTTGGGTGCTGCGACTGCGCCAAGGCTGTGCTTGATAGCTATGGGAAATCTAAGATTGTGGAAAACGATGGACCTTTTGGCACTTCGCTCCATGCTGCTGCGTTCAACGGCCACGCAGGGCTTGTCAAGCTCCTCTGTTCCCGGCTTCCGAACATTCGTGCAACTCACCCAACATATGGAAGCCCTTTGACAGCGGCAGCTACAGGGTTCAATCCAGGATTGGATCCGGCTCCCTTTAAAGAAATCATAGAAGAACTGAGCAAGTATGGAGTGGATGTAAACGACAAAAGCGGGCTAGTCGGACCGGCTCTTCGCGCAGCAGCATATCATGGGAGCGCAGATCTTGTACGCCTCCTCTTGGAGAAGGGCGCCAAGATTCGCAAAGCCAAAGGCCCAATGGGTACAGCGTATGAAGCTGCAGAAGACCGTGGGCATCAACAGATTATAGATATTCTACTGGACAGGGATCCAAAAGCTGCAGATTACAAAGGATCTCAGGCTGTTAAACCTCTTCAGCGTCAGCAGATTCAACGAAAAGTGTTTAGGGCCACCGTCAAGACGAGCAGCATAGACACAATCCACTATCTTGTCACTCAATTTGAGAAGTTTTTTGGGAAAGAAATTAAAAGAGGCGACACTCCCTTCCTCAGATCACTAGCTAAACTTGGCGAGGACTGCTTCCAGGATGTCATAATTTTAGCCACCAAAGCCCAGGGCAACTCTCGTGGACCAGCAGAAGCACCTAGACAGAGTATCGACAAATCACGACTTAGAGAAATCATGTCCACTTTTTGCTGCATTGCTTCGGCAGACGAAGATGATGAACCAGTATCAGAAACTATGGAGCCCGTTGAAGGGTCTCCCTACCTTCGCAGAGCGTCGACTACCTTTGCCCAAGATGGCCTTGGAGAACACTTCCCACAAGTCGTAGACCGTATGACCCAAGCTGCGGTGAAGATACTGGAGGATGCTATTGCTAGCGAAAATAGAAAAGTAATTGGACTAATCGCCAACACCTGGGTCAAGGCATTAAACGATCTAGTATCCCATCCTGGTTTCGGCGAGCCGATGCTGAAAATGGTCGTTCAAAGGCGTGCAGAAGAGCTTAAGACACACTTAATCAACACAGATTTGAGTTTTGAAGAAAGATTTAGCAAGGCTACAAACCTGGCTCAGGTCGGTATCGAGCTGCTTTTAGTGGCCGTTGAGCGCGGGCAGAAATTCAGACACTTGTGCTTTGTCATCTCCAAATTATGGATTGAAGCTGTCTCTGATGTTGAAGAACTCGGCGAAGAAGGAGAGGCACCATTGCAAGAAATGATTCGCATATTTGCGGGGCGATTTTCTAGCGCAGTTGCGATTGAAGATCCTGTCAATGCTGAGATTTGCGCACAAGCTGGCATTGAGCTTCTAAGAGCAGCAGCGTTAATCCAGAAGACGACACTACTAGAAAGATTTAGTCACCAATGGGTGATATTGTGGGTATCGGCTCTGGAGAAGAAGGGGAAACTGGGGTATATGGCTAGGCAGCTAATCTTGCGGAGACAAGAGGAATACCAAGAATGTCTAAAAGATAAGAAGAAGCATGATGAAGCTCTCGGACTCGCACTGGCAAGCTTGGGAATGCTACGCGAGGCTTTTGGACAAAGAAGCGAGCTTGCTGTTTCCGCACTGCAGCCTGTTATTGAATCGAGTTTTCGATTGATGCAAGAAAGGTACAGTGGCCGTGATGCATCTGCTGAGATAGTCATCTATGTTCGAGACTTGGAATCCATACTCAACACAGTTATCAAGCTATTTGCGGCGGTTGAAGAAATCCAGCCTGGTCGCTTGAACGTCTTGGCTTCGATGATTCTCGACCTCGCGGGAGCTGCTTCAGGTAATCGTCAGCAAGAGCTTGAAGAGGTTGTCAAACGTCGCATCGATGAAGCTGACCGAATTATCGACCCTCCTGAGAGAGAGAAGCAGTTGATGAAAATTTCTAGCACAATTCTTATTCTACTCGATGTGGCTTTAGGTGCCGAGAATGGAAACATGGCCATTGTATCAAAGCTGGAGGAGGTGGCGTTACAGCATTTAGCTGTATTATTGCCAAAGTTTACAGAGAGAGTTGAGTTGGCTCACTATACAAAGGCAGTTGAGTATTTGAGGTCGAGAAACTGTTAAAATCCACAAATATGGAAACATTCAGAGCCAATTCTTCAGTCACTTGATTAGTGCCGATGTTGCTGTGTCGTTTGCTGAGAACGAATTTAAGAACCTTTGAAGCATCAAGCTATATTGCTAAAAATATCGCTGTCTATCAACCATATTTGTGCACTGAGTTTCATGACTATCGTTGGTCTATGTGAATATTGAATCCGTAGTGGCGCTGTATTCAATTTCAAGATACGTATGAAAGGGAGAAGAGGGAGTCGGGATGGGGGCGAGTGCGGCTCTGACCTGCCATAGCATGTCTTTCAGGATCTCTTATATACCAGTTTCTGGCTGCTGCGATAACATCATCAATGGAGAGAAGCTGACCATGAAAGAATAGTAAAAATTGCTTAGCCTGGCTGGGAAGCGCATGATAATACAGTAACGTAGTAAGTTGAAATTTATCAATTAGAATGGCGTATGGTCTAGTTTCAGTGTCTATCTTTTCTATAATTATACAATTAAAGTACAGGTCGGTTGCTCCATACTTAAGTTAATGATTAGGTGCATCTATTGAAATCCTTTTTGGTACCCTCGCTAAAGTATACTTGACGATCATGATATGAAAGGCTTTGATGATCATGATGTAGGCTTTCCCTAAGAGCCCATGACAATGAACCACTGTCATTGCGACCATCTCCTTGCCTTCTCGATTATCTCTATCGCCCGCTGCGCTGAGCTGATTTTCTCGTATTAGAATCGATATCTGAAAATTGAGATGACTGTCGTTCTCTCCCAAGATAATCTCGTTCTCTGCGCGCGAGATGATGGGAAATACTGCAATAGTATGGATGCCTTTTTTCTGCGCCGCTGCTTGTATCTCTGTGGAGGGCTTCACGCCAAAGATCGACATTACTCGATCTCTAATCCACATTGCTAGTGAAAACCAGGCGGGTGGATTGCCTAAAAGGGCCCGAGCGAGAGCCTCCGGGTCATATTCTTCGGACCTCTGTGGTGGAAGGGTCACAGCATAGGCGTCAATGAAGTAGGCTGATTTATATAAAGGTCTCAACTTGCTTTCGCTTGGAAATGGAACAGTGCGAACGGGTGCTAATGACATGTTTGCTGCTTGTGCTGAGCTGGTGTGTAAGGAAAGCGAAACTGGGATATGATAGAGAGGAGGGAGATGGCGCGGTTTAGCTCGCACTACGGCCACTCGAAACATTATTTGATTGGCAAAGCCGCAAGGAATAAATTGTTAAGTTATTTGGACTGCTGACATAGCTGAGAAGACGATTAGATTGAACGATGACTACTCCGTAATATATGAGAGGGATGACTTCATATCTAGGCAACGTTCCATCGAGATTTTGCCCTCTTCCAGCGGAGTTCGGGTAAAGTCGGGAGAGGCGACCAACAACCGTAACCTCAACACAGACAACTAAAAAGCTCTTGTCAGTCTTGACGTAGACAAACACAGAGCACTAGGAAAGCAAATACCATTACAGCCATTTTCAGCGGCTCTTGGAAAGGGTGACTGTGTTAACAGATGGATGCTGAGCCATAGCTTTACTGTGCAGTAGTCTACGCTTATGCCTAGTACAGAGCACGGAAGCGTATGCTTCCAATTATTGAGCGCCTTCTGTTAAAAATGGTGGGCTTCTCTTGTCAGTGAAGATCTTATGGAAGCGCTTGAAATGGCTATTTTTGAGAGCCTGCGTCTAAATTGCTGCAATGCGCAGCACCAGACTTGATCCAAGAAGCTTTACATGCGCGAACATGAGAGATTGTATCATTGACATGATGTGCTAAGCTCCCTTAAATGACTGTGCCACGGGACGATGACAGGAAAATGTGCCTAAATTCATTATTTCATGGCATCTCAATGTTTATCTTCCCAAAGTTTCGTTAATCACTGCTTGTCCAAATAATAAAGAGGCACCAAAATTTGGGGATGGATAATTACCTTGCCATTACTCGAGGAGCCTAAAACATTATCGGATAGTGCTACACAATTCTTTTATATACAACTCGCGGGAAAACGGTACTTCTCCCAGTAAGAGCAATGGAGGATGAAAGCTACCAGAGCGCATAATCGCTTGAGAAGAGTTAGCCCAGCTTTAATGGCAATGGGGGCCCTTTCTTGTGTCAAAATTCTTGAGAACCCAAACCCTTTCTTAGGGCCTCTCTGTTGTGAGTAGGCATTTCACTGAGAATGTGCGTTGATCTCTCAGGAGTCGAAGAGCTTCAAATCCTAGAAAACGTTTCACTCATCCAGCTGCCTAGCTTATCTCCTCTATGAAGTGCAATTTATTGAGATTATGCTAACAATCGCCATCTGATGCTTGTGTTTTAGGGCTTATTCCCAGGTGACGCCTCATCCACTCAATTATTCGCCCCAAGATCCCCTTGGATTGCCGAAGACTATTAATGTCGATTTGGTTATTACCAACTCTGTCGTTTTTTTCTGCTTTTCTATTTCTCTTTCTCTTATTTTTAGATGAGATCGTCCTGCGAGAGAACGGATGAGTAAACATCGTAGAAAATACCGATGTAGTCGCAGTATAAAGAACGCTCAAGATCAAAACAGTAGAAATCACAACTGAGAGTAATGATGTTAGTATCTTGTGACAAACAAGGCCAATAACTGAGCTTACGCATATACATGACTTGTTGACTAAGAGCCATCCAATTATCGCCTGTAGAGGTTATATTATTCATGCCGAAGAATCCTGTAAAGAAACTAAGTGGTAGCTGTTATGCAGTATTAGTTTAGATTAGGTTTTTTCGAGGATCAGGATTGAAACTACTTACGAAGAAAATTGTGACAACAGTGAATACCATGATGGCTCGACCTTGCTGAACACTCTCATAGGCTTCAAGTATGCTAGCCTGTTGCTGTTTAAGAGCCAGCAGTTCGTGGAGCTTGGAGTCTGGTAAGTATTATGGTTAATAAGTTGTTCGGGCGTTGGTATCGCATACCTCAGCTGTTATATGTGCTGCGGCTGTTTTAAGATCGACTATTTCGGCTATTCGATTTCGCATTTTTCCAATTAATTCTGATGCATCCGTTACATCTTCTTTCATGATATTCGGTTCTCCATTCTTGGAGGATTTCTTATTCTTTGTATTCTTTTTGGTAATATTGGTCTGCTCATGCCGGGTTTTCACTAGGCTTTTTAGTTCGGTCACAACAGCCATTTGCTGCTTGTAAATGCGTTCCACTATATCGATATTAGTTTAACGGGATCTTCTTAGAAGGAAACACATTGCATTGTAGTGTGGATACAATCGTTTCAATATCAGTAGCAAAAGCAAAGAATACTTACTAATATTCAACTCCTCAGTAATATCCTGTGACTCCCTCAGCAGGACTCCTTCCGCAATAATATTGAGATGATTCCACGCTGCCTCGTTGTAAGTAACTCTATTGTATAGTGATTGGAACTTGACATTATCCCAAAAAAAGTTGAAAGCCGAAGTTGTGTTGTCGGCCTATTGTAATTAGAGCTAATGTCTTCATTTTCTTTTGTTTAGACAGGGGAGTTAGAACTGTACCACTGTGCCGATGGCTTGGGCAAATAGATCCATCACTTCTGGGCGATCATCTAGTGGCAAGGTCCGATCGAAGAACACTTTTGAGCATTGGTCAATGATCAAAAAGGCTGTTTGTGTTATTACAACCAATATAACCATACTTGAACGGCGCAATTGCCACTTACCAAGATCATAAACAGACCGAATCTTTTTCTTTTCAAGTATCTCTCGGAGGCTCTTATGAATTCCAGAAGAATCAGGCTTGTTTCTCCCCCAGCGTCGAGGAAAGGAGGTAATAACTGTGTCTGTATCTTGTTAGTTTGTCAAATCCCTCCATCGTAGTTTTACCTGTGGCAACTCTTACTCTCATCAAGAATCCACATCCACAGCTGGTCGACCATGACAACTCGAGTGACCCCAACCAACTTCATAATGTTCTTATTTTTCTGGTTAGTTTTATCGGAGGCATCCTTACTTGTCAGCGTTCCCGCACGCATACTCGATTGGCTAGGATTTGAATCAATCTCGGTAGGCAAGCTTGTGCTAGACGTAGTATTACGGTCGTCCAAACTGGTTTCAGAGTTTTTTCCTGATGGACTTCTTTCTGCTTTCACTTTTGCCATTCTTGTCTGCCGATATACTACCTGGTCGGTATCTCTTTCCGTTGTGTTTACAACTGTCGAGAGATATGACTGGTCCAGTGTTCGCCGAATGTGTAATGGCGCTTCCGGCTTCTTCTCCTTCATACTTTGTTGCCGCTGGTTATCTTCACTACTTTCTGGAAAACTACGCCGCAGTAGTCGTTCGTCGGCCTCGTAATCCATAGCATCCCAGACTTGTGCTATGTCATATAGATACCGTCCGAGTGGATTGGGAATAGATTCACGTCCAAATTCCGGTGGGGTGCAGCTCTTCGCGCTTTGAACGACCTTTCCTAAGGAAAGATTCCCGCTGTTGGTTACATCCTGAACGATTTGTGCCATCTTCATTCGTCGTCGGTTAGTCTCCCAATGAAGATACGGGAGCTAGTGTGCTAAAATGAGCATTATAATCCACGTTATGCGGGTAAACAATGAGAGTAGAGACTTACGAAAAGGGCAAAGTTTGACGAGGGTTTGTCATAAGTGTGATCTTCTGTATTCGTATGATGTTAAGCAAGGTGTTTATCCCAGATGCTTGGCAGAAGTACCAACCTAGTAAAATTTGCGCACAACGAGATCTCATATGCCTCATATGAATGAGATTTTTCGCTACTCCACCACCATGTATCTGACCTTTCCAGTGCTCGCGGGAGAGAATCTGGTCCGCGAATCTTTTGTCCTCTGCTTCTTGTTCATCCTCGCCATAGTATATTTTCATTGCTTCCTATCACACCTATTAGCTGACTAGCTTCGATCTCAACTGGGTGACTTACCTCTATCCACTTCATATGGTTAGCTGGGAAATGAAAATATCTGATAGATTCGGTATCGTTTTTTCTGCGTTTGAGCGGATTGTTATCATTGCTGTTTAATATATCGGCTATTTCCATCTTTTGATGAGGGAACTCTCCAGAGAGCCCAGATTCCTCAAACTTGGCACCATGCCATTTTCCTTCAATTTTCTCGAAACGCATGGCTCCAACCTTAAAGTCGCTCAATATCTCCTCTTCTTCGTTATCTGGCCTTACTTTTATTGATGGTAGCTGGCTTATAGAACAAGCCTCTTCATTTCTCTTACTGGCCATTTTATTGCGTGATTCTATGACATTATTCAGTAGCTGTATCTTCTGCTTATCCTTTTCAAATCTCTCGCGAATTTTCTTGATTCGGGACTCTTCAGCCTCTATTATTACTCTATGCTCTTTTGGTAGCTCGCCTATATATTCAGAGCGCTGATCAAACTTTGATCTGGCGTAATCGCGAATAATACTATTTTTTGTCTCTCTTTTCACTTTTTTCGGCTTAATTTGGCTTCCTGAGTCGCTACAGGGGGGTGGATTTGTCGCCATGCCTAATGAACAGAGTATAAATGTGCAGCAGTAAGGTTCGATACTCGCATAGATAATGAAGTGATCGATAAAGAAAGCGCATTTTAATGCGGGCTGGATGGATATTACTACTTATCCCATTGTATTTATTTACACATAACCAAAATCCCAGAGTATGCTATCCATTAAATGGATAAGTAAATGACTTATCATATCATTCAAAAATGACTGAATGAAGCGTAGCTCAATCGGTCTCATATGTCGCGGGCTAAGTGTTGTACCATGCTGACCGTTGCCAATTAGTGCTTCAGGTAATCAATATTGCCAGACAGACTATCTATCACGAATCCTGAGGCTGAAAAAACAGCCAATAATATTACCAGCCTTTACTAGCTAGCACTGAATGATTGACTGAACTTCAGCCCGCCCCCAGCCGGCCGCCTTTTTGCCCACCGAAGCGAGCTATGAATGGTGAAGGCTCACGCGCACTAATGCATTGTGCTCTTACAGCTGAAAGACCGGGGTCTACGTAACCGTGCGGTCCGCTCCGATAGTGGAGCAATAAACAATGATGAGGCTATGATTCGTGAGATCGATGCTTTGTTTTGTTCAGCTCTTGTCTTGGCAAAAAGAACCCAGACAAGGCTACCAATGGCGTAGGAGCGAGATAGCCATTGTATGCAGCTAGGCCTTGCGGTGTGGCGTTTAATGGATGCCTTTTTGTTGCCTTACACTAGTGTCTGCCTGCTATTGCGGAATCTCCTGGTAGATTTCATAGTAAAAGCATTATTCACATAAAAGATTGAATGAAATATCTTTAGTAGTAGTCAAACTCCTAGTTACAAGGCCAAGGGCCGGACCTCTTATTTATGGATAATCCATAGGGACAGATTGGATTCTGCCCCCTTTGTGATCATCAGCCAGCGGGAATTGACGTTTTTTGTCCCCAAAATAAACTACTTATGCAGTGGAGGAAGCGAAACCTGATGCGTTCTCATCCCCAAGACCAATGTTAACATTATATCTCTATTTCCCCTACCCTAGTGAAATATAGTGAACACAGTCTGTAAACCACTAAAAGAATTGTCATGAATTTGCTATCTCACTAGCTATGATATGCTAGTTACAGGTGTTCCTAGGTGGTTGATCCACAGCACCCGGATATCAGTTATGCATTCTCTCACGAATTTTGAGGATACGGGGCGACCCTCTCATTTCCCACATCGTCCTTGAGACAATATATGGCACCACAACGGTTCATGACATGCCCATCCTAACAATCAGTCGCAGAAACTACGATACCGCTATACTTCCCTTCTCTGTGACAGCGGAATTTTCCCTCGCACCTCAGTGTGGTTGAGATGTCTGTCCACTAGTGGTAGAGAAGCATTGGCTGGTGCCGAACTGTCAACGTTTTTGCCAAGACGATTCGGGATGTAGGCAAGTAGAGCCAAGAGCATGTGAGGAAAAGCTGTGTCGTGGGTAAGACTGAGCCATTTCCAACACATGAATATATGTAATCCTGAGTCCAGGCAGGAGTGACGCTTAAAACCCAAGTGCGGATGTGAAGTGATTGATCACCTAAAGTATAGCTTCGTGGGCCTATCTAGGTGCACGTGCTGAGGCAATGGGAGATCATTGATAAGGGGAAGAAGAGGGAAAGAAAGAAAGAAAGAAAACCTACCGGATGCGCTTAACCCCGGAAGAGGCCGACCCGAGCTCGAGGCCCCGGAGGGCGGCCCGGGCCGCGATCTCGGCGTTGAGGATCACGGCCCACTCGACGCCGGTGATCTCGTGATTAAACCAGGCGGCGGGCGGCGCGGATGGCGAGGCGGCGGGATGGGAGCCCATGAATATGAATGATTGGCTAGGCTGTATTGATCTTCTGATAGATGAGTATCTTGTAAGATGAAGAAACTAAGGAGAAGTGGACGACTCACATTGGGATTGGTGGTGATGATGGTGGAGGTGGTTATTGTCGTTGTCGTCGTCGTCGTCGTCGTTGTTGTTGTTGTTTTTGTTGTCGTCGTTGTTATGGAAGAGGAGAAAAAAGGAGAGAAAATGAAAAAAAGAGAAAGGTACGGCACTTGATATAGATTGTCGACAAGATGGGTCCCCCTTCCTCAATGTATGGATTCGGGTAAACAGAAAGAGAGAACTACATGGTTATGACTCAGAAGGGTAAGAAATGAAAGCAGGATCACTTGGCTACCGGGAAAGAGCTTTTGGATGCCTCCTGGTAAGTGTTGCTCTACATCACGCTCCAGATATTGAAGCGTATGTACATCTCTCAGAATGGTGGAGAAGCCACTAATCAGAGTCCTCCTGGTAGTGCCAGAGCCTGGTAGTGGTCCAGAACAATTGTCGGGCGTCTTTTCGCCTCGTTCTGGATAAGTACGCTGGTTCCAACAAATCGGACGAAATCAAGACCCGACCAATTATATAGACTTTGATTCATGGGATGATGAGCGAGTTGGGAATAAGATAGTGGAAAGTAAGTAGAGGATGGTAGTTGGAAGGTGGGCTGGGTCATTCGTCATAAAGGAAGATCCATAAGGACTCTCCAATTTCTGTAGTGTCTGGAGGGCTGAATGTATGTGGCTGTCAGATGGCAATCTTGGGCTAGTCGCAGGTTAGCAGGAAGATGCCCAGTGGTAAGAGTTTGCCGTGGAATCCATGTTCTCATAGGCGAGAGAACTAATGTGATAATAGAGATGTCAAGTATGCTGTTGTACTGATGAGAAGCCTTTAGTAGTCATATGCCTAGTTACAAGATTGGTGATAGGACTCCCTCACGAATGTTATGCTCCATCCGGATCTGCCATAACGAAATGGGCCGGACTACCGGTTTTGAAAACTTCAACTGGTGGATTGCGTCGCCATGAGATTTAACAGAGCTAATATCGAGTAGCTCTTTGACGATAACGCATCCGTGACCACGGTGATTCAGTGTGACGGCTTCCCAAGCCTGGACCACAGGAGGTCGCAGGGTGAATTCCCATGTTCCCCTGCAGGTTATCACAGCAGGACACCCTCCCCCAACAAGCTGGTATCTGAACAGCATCGCCAGCCCTTCTCGTCCGTTCCATATCTCCATTGTCTCAAGATTTGGCATATTCATGGCTGCTGCTGCTGCTGCCCGGAGCATTTTGTCAATCTCGATGGGGCTTTCATCAGGCGTGAGCAATCGTGAAGTCAGTGCAAGCCAAGTCAAATTGGGCCACTCCCAGGATGGTCTGTGAGCAAGGAAGAAATAGCCAGCGTCTACGACGAACGATGCTGAGAGGTGCTCAAGCTTGAGGCTGGCGTTGACAACCGCCTGGCTGACATGAGGGGTCGGTTTCCGAATAGGGTCGCAGTCCCAAATACCATGGGGGTACTGTTGATTAAAATTCTCAAAGAGAACAAGTCTCCTTAGTTGGGTGCAAGCAAAGGATTCAAAAAGCGATCTGAAAACTACATCAAAGGTGACGATTGGCAGTTTATCAGCGATTGTCAGCATACATGAAGGAGAACGACGGACTGACGCAGCAACACTCACGTGTATCTGCCCGGAACTGCTGAGAATTGCTCCATTCCCTCCAAGGCTCGTAGTGAAGTTCTTGGAGACGGGGAAGACGGGTAAACATCCGCGCCAACGCGGCCGGCTTCCATCGTCGGCGGTTCTGTTGACGTAGAAGCACGCCTGTTACTGCTGGCACTAATGGCAGTTGCTGCCACCACTTGGCTTCATCTTCCTCATTACCAAACGGTCCTTCTCCCATTATTTCATCAAAAACTTTGCAGATAGCATCTTCGGTCGGGGCAGCATCTCGTCGGCCAGCAATCCAACCGTGCTGGTGGTCGTCAACCTTGAGCAGCTTCGACTGCTCTGCGTATCGACCCTGGTTGACCTCGCTAGAAGGAATATCAGGTCTGAAGGTCAGATATTTAAACCAGTGCTCCGAGTCGCTGATAGAGTAAACGCTTATATCAAACAGCAGGTTACCGTTTGGTTCCCATTGGCTAAGAGTTGAGAACAGATCCTGGAATGCCGTGGTAATCATGGTATTGTCCGTGTTACTGAAACCCCACATCTCCTGATCTTGAGGCGCACACTCGGCGCAATCATACTCTTGAAGTTCCAAGCAAAGCCATATGTAGCGTACGAGAGCTCGGTTACGGTGGATGACCGAACCAAAATCGGCAAGGCGTGACGGTGTCAATTTAATTCGGGAGAAGTTGTGCCGCTCAATAATCGTCTGCCACTCTCGCGACACCGTGGCGAAGCCAGCCAAGCTGCAGCCGTCCTGCAGCAAAGCTTCCAGGACCGAAGTCCGGATCTCTGGGGGAAAGTAATGCCAAGATGTCTTGCTGGTTGCCATTAATGACATTAGTATTATTAATGTTTTTTCAAGTAATAGTACTCTTAACTCGGAGCTCGCCCTAAAAGCTGGTTAGGAGATTATGGCTAAGAGTATAGGATACTGCACGATCCTGCGTCGGTTTAATCGGGGTTGAAGAGTGTGGTAAGTCTCTTTGGTCACCATTGTTTTTTTATTCGGCGTTACTTTATTTATACTACCAGTTCAAATCAAACTAAGGAACGTCCAGATAATCGCTCAAACTAGTTTTGCGTTTATTTGGTGGCTACAACACCAGAATCTTCCTCTAAGCCAACTTTAACGCTATGGCGCCGTATTGACGTCTTCATGTTGAGTTATTTACATTCAAGGTCATCTATGACGTTGGATCTACTGTAATTCCATGTTTCCTTTGAGTCACCTCCGTGTGTAGAGCTTTACGTGCCCTGACGCCTATGTCTCACACCTACGTCGAATTAGTTATATACAAAGATTAAGATTAAGATTACATATATCATTACCATAGTCTATAAAGCTTGAAAATTCCAATACCAATAATAAGCTTCGTTCAATTCCTTTTATCAAACCCGTGAATACGCTATAATCCAAAGTGTGTATCCGTCCCTACTCCTTACCGTGCAATCAGTTTGGAAAAAAAAAATCACGATTAAGCCAACGCAGGCTGCTACCAATTCCAAGACCAAGAGGTATTCACAACACCATATTCAGTGTGTACCTTACTATGTCGAAGAATCAACCCGAACCACCACATCAGGCACCGAAAGGACAGTCGAATCGGCAATAATACCATCTGCACCATCCAAGATGAAGAAGTTCGAAGTTCAAAGCCGAGAAAGTCGCGATGCGGCCCGGAGATGCTCGTCCAAGCACCAAATACCATTAACCCAAAAAATCCTGCGAGGCATAGCATGGCCATGAACCGCACAATCCTCATCAGCAGTGACAGAACGCGAAAAGGAGATAAAAGGAACCTGCTGTGGACATGACTCTGCAGCGGAACAACAAGATTATCCTCCCGCTCTGTGTAAAGCCCGGTATATGTGACCACATGCGGCTGCATGACTTCGTACGTCGCGGTGCCCGTGAAAAGGCCCTCGCTCCCACGCGCGTACCGCGTGATTCTTGGCGCGGCCGAAATCATCACTCGGGTGCAATTTCGGGCGTCTTGAGCCTTGCGGTGACTAGTCGATGCAGTCGTCTTTTCCTCCCCGATGCAGAGATGGCTGTGTCGATATGCTTCGCCCGGCTGCACCCATTGGAAAACTGTAATCTTGGGAGACAAACGCATCGCGACATTGAGCCATCCGGCTAGCGCAACGATATCGTGCAGCGCCTGATATGAAGATCGAGACGGTGTCTCTTCTCCAATGGCGACGTAGAGAGGAGAGAGCATGGCCACGATTTGAGCGGTGATTTTGTCCACGTTTTTCCAGAACAAGGGCGGAACGCCGCCCGTTGCTTCGAGATAGACTCTGTTGGTGTCTGCCCGGAGGCCGGTGCGTCGAAAACCTGGAAGTCGCAATTATATATTAGCCAAACCCGCCCTACAAAGCAGTCACCGCTACATGAACTCCATACCTTCAATGTTGACCATGGAACTGTCCTCCATCCGCAGCACTTCTGCGTGCTCGGGTCCGGCTCCAAACAAGAGATCGGAAAACACGTGCCTATCCAGCACCATCATAATCACGCCCGACAAGAGGGCGCATCGATACGGCCGCGATTTCAGCAGCTTCTCCCACTCGTCATCCGCGCCAGGTCGAGCAACCATGCTGGTAAAGCTTAGAAACTCCTTGGAGTGTTTCTGCGTCCAGAGTGACTTCCTCGAGCTGACAGCCCTTTTCCCGATGCCATCCTTGAGAAATTTGTTGATTTCGGAGTAAAGCAAAGCGAATCCCTCTTCGTAGCCTTCATCAGATATCTCCGTCTGGAGCTCGGAGAAGGGGAGCTTGCGCTGGCTTGGGTGCGCGGTTTTGAGAGGGCGAGGCATCTTTGCAAACACTCTGCTGCTGTGTCTGGTGCTCTGGCTGGTCGGCATTGTGATTACGTCTTCAGCTCAGCTTGGGCCTAGAATTGTACAACGGCTAAAATGTCAGGGAGTAGATGCAGAGAGCTCTTATAAATATGATGATCGGTGCAGTGTCAGACTAGCGGTCAGGAGTCCTGCAGTCTTCTTATCCTATCTTGGTAAACATCTAGGATATGTTGCAGCTCCTTGGGAACAATGTCTTTCACGGAAAAATCCTTTCAGCCGTCATAGATGTTGCCTTGTTGATGCATTCACGCTTCTCATTGTCATGGGGGGTGCTCATCACTTGACGCATCCTTCAAAGGGCTTGTGCACGAATGAAAGCCAAGCCTTGTTGGCCTAGAAAATGAATGGTCAAGAAACGAAGAAAGACCTGGGACTTATTATAGCACTTGGAATGAGAACACACGACGTTATTTCAATGAATCTTCAATTGGCTTTTTAACAACTTGGGTTGCTGCCACTGCCTTACTATTGCTAGACTGAAAAACGGCCACTAGCGCTTTCATACACTCAAACTCCTACGGGATCCACACATACCATCATAATTGATGTCAATCATTGTAATATATAAAACGGAGAGGGAAAAAAGAAATTGGTATTGTCTGGTATACAGAAAAAATGGGAAATTTTAAATTTTGTAGATTAGAAGTGCTCTTTCCAGAAGCGGAACTCGACTTCGCGTGCTGTAGCAGCCTTGCAAGCAGTTTTGATGTCACGAGCTGAAGAAATCACAAGTTAGCCGGGGTGGAATTTTTAAAACGGGTTAAAAAAAAAATAATGGTACATACCTGCAACAGAAGGACCGCAGAAATAAACACCGACAGTCGTCTTCATGCTTCCTTCCAGGCCGCTGAGATATGTCCTGTCGAGGATACCATCACGCATAGTTCTGAAGAGACGGGCAAAGTTGGGTCGGCCAAACTGTGTTCGTGACTTGAGCTCGGTGAGGGGATCCATATCAGCGCCAACACTGTTCAACACAATGTTCTGGGTGGTGTCCATGTCGAGCCTCTGGGTGAGATAGGTGTGGATCTTGAGGAATTCAACTCCAGAGCTTCCAGGGACGCGAGCAGCTTCGTTGGACTGCTCCTCGAGAGAGGAGAGCAGAGTCTGGAACCATTCGAAAGAGCCGGTGTCCTTGCAGACCCAAATGAATTCAACACGACGAAGACGCCTGGGAGGGTTGGGAGAGTTTCGGAGATGCCAGATGTTCTTCAAGATAGATGCCCAAGGAGTGACACCGATACCGGTACCGATGAGAACGGCGATTTCATTCTCAAAGACGTCCTCAGCCGGAGCTCCGTAGGGTCCATCGATTCGCAGAGCAGGCATCTGCTGACCGTTCTGCAGAGCGACCTCGTACATACCCATGGGGTCAACACCATCGTAGAACTTGGCCTGGGCGGCACCAGCACCGAGAGCATCTCCCAGCTGGGCGGTGAAGTCACCAACCTGGCGAACATGGACGGAGACATAGGGATCGAATGGGCATGAGGTGATGGTGAAGGGGTGCCACTGGTACTTTGAAATAGACGGCACTTGAAGGAACAACCACTGGCCAGCCTTGTACTTGAAGGAGGGCTTGTTGAACTGGATCTCGACGACGTCATAAGGGTGTCGGATAACACGAGTAATCTTGGTCTCACGACGAGCACGGACCTCGCGATACAGACGCTCAATCAGGTAGAAGCCTCCAGTCCAGAGCTCCCATCGCCATCCGAGATAACCAATGCAGTGCGACCAGTACTGTTCACCGGCAAAGGGAGAAAATCCATCAGCAGTATCACGAACGAAGCAGCCGACGGTGTGTGTGTAGAGAGCCAGGAAGAAGGGGATGAACAGATGGTGCGTGTACCAGAAAGTCTCAAAGGATTGCTGACGGATACGGGCATGAGCAGTAGTATACATGAGGAGCATGCAAAGGAGCATCACATGTCCAGTGATACCACCGGGCTGAGCGTAGTGAATCTGCAGAGCGGTGACAGGGCGGATCTGGTTCTTCTCCACGTTGTAGAAGTTGACGTAGTGAGCAGATGTATGTAAGATGCTGAAAAAGAGGAGCGCGTATGCAATCTGGCGATGCATCCACAAGTTCTCATCGAGGGGGAGGAAACGAATCTTGGGTCGAATCCAGCGCATAATGGTTCGGCAGACGGGAAGCAAGATGAGCATGCAGTCGACGCTGAGAACCAGACCGGCACCTCGAGAAATCCATACCGAGAATTTCAGCGTATTAAGACCTGCTAATCTCGGATCCTGGGCTTGCTTCCACCTGGCGAAATGTTAGCACACCAGCGCTGCAGTTTCGGCTTCAACATTGAAGCGGGGGAATTCAAGAGTATGGCTTACCATCCGTATGCAAAGATACCAAAGTGGAATGCCCAGAAGATGAAATGATACACCAGCTTCTGGGCGGTGAACTGCTTGCGAATCAGTTCGCCGTAGGTAAGTTGACCGGCCATGTTGAGTTTCCTCCTCTTGACAGTTGAAGTTTTTGAAATTAAAAAGTGTCGACCCGCGACAAAGACCAGATTATTATGATAGGACGCCTTCGGAAGTACCCGATGCAAGCAGTTTCCCGACTCTGAACAATGAAAATTATCCTTATTTCGTCTTTCCAACAGAGCCTCCCAAAAAATTTCCACCCAAGATCAGACGTTACTCGGGGCGGTAAAAGAAAGAAAGGCGAATCGCAGGCGCTGGAAATAAAAAAAAAATTCGGATTAAAAAAAAATTGAAAAGAGTGACCTGAGCCAGCAGTGGGTGGGAGAGAAAGTCCAAAAGGACGTCCGAAGAAGAGAAATGAAGATTGGCTGCTTTTTTTGGCCCGCCGAACGACAGCTGGAGGAAACGAAAAGGAAAAGAAAAAGCCAAGAACACGGGAGGCGAGCTATGATAAAGACGCCTCCTGGTTGAGCTCGTCGGCGTGAAACACGGATGGGCTGGAGAGGTCGACGGGGATAGGCAGGATCCGAAATGGTGGCTCCAGTCTTCCTTTGACTTCGGATGTCGAGCTTCCCTGTAGCATGAAACTCCAGACCCCTGTAGCGGCGAAGCGAGCCGCCAGCAGATGCCACGGGGAGGTTTCGAGGGCTGTTGGTCCAGCAGCGAACAGCACAGGGAAACGCCAGACTATTCCGTCTGCGGCCTGCACAGCTTTGCAATCTAGACACCCAAAGCCAGGACGGACGAAGATCACGGCGCAAAAAAGTGAGACTCTCGTGGAGCTGATTGTGCGACGGCGAGTGTGAGAGCTGGCCGAGGGGGCGCCGGTAGTGGCGTTTCGGGCGCTGGTTCAGGGGGACCCTGGAGAGGGGCGTGTGTGTTTGAGAGTTTGCTGAAGCTTTGCTGCACTTTGACGTGCTCCGAGATGCAAATGTTTCAACACGAGAGCCCCGGCCGAATTCAGAGATTTGCAAAACGCAAGGAAATGGAAGAAGAATTCAAGATGGCAGGCGGACACGGGCGGTTTACATGTAACGGTGTATACCTACCACTTTGTACTTTGTAAGTTGAGCATCTTGCACGCTCCCCGCTTCTCCACCACGAGCTCTCTTGGAGCTGTGATAGCATTTTTGCGCCCATAAAATCCCATAAATAGGTCCCAGGCACCACAAAAGCCCGACCGTCACATCGAAGCCGCCGGCCATCTGTGCACTTCACCTCATCCAGGAGGCTTTGCGAGCGCTGTGACTGGTCTGCTCCAGTTAGTCATTTGCAGCATGGCGGGATGCCAGTCCTGATGAGGCAACGGCCCTGGGCCTCGGCGCTTAAAACGCAAGTGGCTGGCCAACAAGAGTCTAGAGTTGCATCCCCTGAGCTAAGCTGCGTGGTGATGGGCTGCAGCGCTACCTGGTAGCGGCCCGGGGCACCTGAGCACCCCCCCTGCTCTGCTCTGGAGAATGAACGCCTTTTTTTGGGCGTTGCTTTGCTCAAGGAGGCCTTGCCACATGCATCCATTGCAGCGTTGAGATTGCTCTTTTCGTCATCCTAAAACGCCATATCTGGTGATATCAGCTTGCTGAACGGACGATTGAGTTATCAAAATCGAACCATACTGCAATGCTGTAACGCCGTCGCCCTTTCTGTCAGTCGATGGCAGACTCGCCAAGACCAATCATCTGGAGTAAACTGGAGTAAGCTTGATTTAGTTGATACTCCAAACTTCCTCTTGTTCTCGATATATTAAATTCGATGGTGACTGGTCTCTCGACTGACCTGCACGGACAAATCTAACCTAAGCATTTACTCCGTAGATGGCCATAAACACCAATCGTATCAAGAGTTTAAAAGTGCCGCTACCGGCTGTCTAGCGCGTGCCAAGTTTGGTGTTCCTGCTTATCCCATCCCTCCTTTCCCCATACTTGCCCGGTAGCGACTTGGAACATTTTCTTTTTTTTTTTCATCCAAGATCATCCATTCTTGCCAAAGCACTGGTAGATTCTAAGCCGTCTTCTGTTTTTTTTCTTTCTTTCTTTCTCCTCCCCTGGAAAGGGAGCTTACAATGCTAATCTGCTTTCAACTGAAACGAGTAGCAATCTAAAACGTTAGTGCTCTTGATAGATGGACGCCCTGCACTTTTGCATTATGGAGACCAAATTGCTGTTTTGACCTCTCCTTGTATTTGCTTAGCGCACCTCCTGCGGCCCCTCCCCATCCGAGGCTTTGCAACTTTGAGCTTTGTTCCCTGCAAGCCTGCCGGCATTGGCGAGGCGGCTGTTTGCATTGGCAGACGTAGTATCGAGATTCGGATGAGAAACATTCATGCGATGATGAAAGAATCGTACGATTTTTTTGTGAAGCCCTCCAATTCACCCACGTGGCGGGATCCAACGGCTTGGCTATAAAACGGTGGCTTTCGCATGCTCAAAATCGTCTGTTGTTCTGGTTTTGCGCTCATTGACTCTCCCAACTTGCCTCCTAGACGTCCATCTCGACAGCACGAACCTCGCCCATGCCGCCCTGTTCCCAATCAGAAGCCGAATACGAAGTACGACGCGCATATTATAGCGTGTAAGAGAAGGACGAAAACCGTCACGCCTTCATCCATGTTCGTGCGGCAGAAAGCAAAACACACGCTCCGAGATGCTCGTCGCTCGTTAGACACTGGCCACGGCCTCGCTTGTTAGCCACCACCCTTTGCAGCCGGTCCACAATATTGCCAGCATGGTCAAACGCGTTGATTCGAATGCGACGACGGAGAAGAGCAGCGTCGGCTCAATCGACCTCCGCTCGCGACTACGCTCAACAAAGCCTCCTGAGACACTACCGAGCGTATTCTATCATCTGTCTCTTCTTGTGGAAGCAACGGATTCATGTAGTGCATTGTTTTTGTGCTTCCCCAGTGGCTTGGCGGTGCTGGCGCTCGGAGGATCTTCGCCGTATTTAATTGTGGTCGGCAACTTGGCTTTCAGACATTGCATGAATGAATGACGTTCCCTCGTAGATTAAACGTAAAGCAAAACCCAATCGCTCTTTGCTGTTCTTTTTTTAGCCGTCTCGGCATTGGCCACTGAGCATCAATGCCAACGTAATGGCGACAGCATTTGCAAATCCGCTTTGGAACTGCATGTGGGGAGTGGCCAGTCTTTGATGGCGTATGACGTAGTGGTGATAAATCCCTAGACTCCATGTCCATCTTCATACGCTGTGCCGTCATCCAATCTGGATAGACATCAAAATGGCTATAAAGGGAGATTGCGATAATTACGTTACGTAGATGCGTTGCTTCATTTCATTTCATACCAGTGTGTATGCGTGCCTGTCCCTTTTGCAAAATCTTGCCAATGGTACAGCTCATGTCTTGAGTGACTACAGCGCGTAGAGCTTCAGAATGGCTGGCAAAGAAGATGTAGAGCATGCTCGTCGCTACGAGGCTCCGTATAATGAAAGACACCCAATTCCTACCATCTCGAAATACCGAGAGGAAAAGGAGGCGCGGCAGCAGAATGCGCTGAGTAGCGATGCGAATAACCTTGATCAACAGCCTTCCCAGGCCGGAGAAGATCGAAGCCAGTATGATGGAGAAGAAGTTCTTCAGTCCGAGAGCGAATCCCAAATTCGGGACACCTCACAAGTTGATCCCGCCTCAATCAATCCACGAAAGCAGAGAAAAGATTCCAAGAAAGAAAGGGCTGAACGTGAAGTTACTGACCCGGTTACTCATCTTCCGGTGAAGATTCATGATTTCACGGATAACGCGCTAAAAGAGTTGGATGTAAACGAGGACCCCTTTGAGCAAACAAAAAGGACCGGTTCCGGGATCGATGAAAAGAACAAATCCGACGAAGAATTACAAAAAGAACAGGAGCACTCGCAGAAGAAGCATCATGCTTTGATGAACCAATTTCCCGCCCCCGACCTCGATTTCTTACGCCAGGAAATCGCTAAAGCAAGCAGTCGCGGATTTCTAGCCTCTCTCGCCGGGGCATGCGGTATCTTGGTCACAATCTGCATCATCCGAGAAGCTATACACGTGGATACACATCGCGATTCTGGATGGATACCTATCGCGCAGAGGATCCTGATATGGCTCTCTCTATTTGCCGCTGGTGCAGGAGCATTTAGCGTCTTCATGTTCTGTGTGAGAGATTGGACAGCGAAGAAAGTCGACGATGCCATCCAGGACGAGGTATGGCGCTCGCAGCGCCGCCGAATGGAACGAGAGACTAAAAAATACGAACGAGAGACCACATTATGGCTCAATTCCTTGCTCAGTTCCGTGTGGCCACTTATCAATCCAGATCTTTTTACTAGCCTATCTGATATGCTGGAAGATGTCATGCAGGCTTCTCTGCCCAAAATGATACGCATGGTCAGTGTGGAAGACATAGGCCAAGGCAGTGAGTCGCTCCGCATCCTCGGCGTGCGGTGGTTGCCCACTGGAGCAGCTGCACAAGCTGTGACAGAAGATGGCGAAATAATATCTAGTAAAGACCGAGATAGCCGCAGCAACACAGGCCTGGAGGAAGATGAAGAAAATGATAATCAGAGCGACAAGTCGGCTTCTCGAGGCATGGAAGCAGAGGAGGGTGACTTCATCAACTTGGAGGTTGCTTTTGCCTACAGGACGCGCTCCACCAGCAAATCTTTCAAGGAGAGGACCAAAGACATGCACCTCTACTTGTCTTTCTATCTTCCCGGAAACCTAAAGATCCCCGTTTGGGTTGATCTTCAAGGAGCTGTTGGTACCATGAGACTGCGGCTGCAGCTTACTCCTGACCCCCCGTTCTTCGACCTCTGCACCCTGACACTGCTCGGTCAGCCAAAGGTGGATTTGAGCTGTGTGCCCTTGAGCAAGCACGGCCTGAATATCATGGACGTGCCCTTCATAAGCAACTTTGTGCAATCAGCGGTTGACGCAGCAATGGCGCAATACGTAGCCCCCAAGAGTCTCACATTGGATCTCAAGGACATGCTCGCGGGCGACGACTTCAAAAAGGATACATACGCAAAGGGTGTCATCATGATACATATCAAACGCGGCTACGACTTCAAAATGGGAGATTCGGGCATACCGCTTCTCAAAAACTCTGGGTCAGATCCATATGTGTCTGTTGGATGGGCGAAATTTGGCAAGGTGCTCTGGAGCACGCGCATTTTGCTTTCTGAAATGGAGCCGTACTGGGACGAAACCTGCTTCATGCTGGTCACGCCCGAGGAGCTGAATATCAACGAAAGGCTGCGCATTCAACTTTGGGATTCCGATCGGTTCACCGCAGATGACGACCTCGGGCGAATCGAGGTTGATCTCAAGAAACTGATGCAAGGCAAAGAATCGAATGGACGAATGTGGGACCGTACAGACGGATTTAGGGCGCTGAGATCTGGCGACAACATGCCTGGCAAACTTGAATGGAGTGTCGGGTATTTCTCCAAAGCGAGGATCCAAAAATGCCAATTCGATCAGCAGACTCACGACCCAGAAGTCAGATCAATGGAGCAACTTGAGCAAAAAGTCAGCAGCAGCTGCGAGCGGAAGCTGCGAGAGGCCATGCTCAAAGACGCATCGTCGAATCGCGATAAGAGCGAGCTGGAGCAGCAGAAGATGCAAGAACTCAAGGCAGAGCAAGATGCAATGATCATCTCGGCGCCACCGCCAGACGGATATCCAAGTGGCATCTTTAGCCTGCAGATCCACAACATCACCGGTCTCGAAGTTCCGCAGCTCAGCAAAAATAAAAAGGATAAGGACGGGAATGCGAGTGACGAGGAGACTGGAGATGGCCTACCGAGCGCGTATTGCACGGTCATTATCAATCATAAAAAGACGTACAAAACGCGGACCAAACCCCAAAACACAAAGCCGTTTTTTAACGCGAGCTGCGAGCGCTTTATTCGCGACTGGAGGTCGTGCGAAGTGTATGTCTCCGTTAGAGATGCAAGGCTACACGAGGATGATGCGTTATTGGGAATCGTTCATCTACCCCTGAGTGAAGTGTTCAGGAACCGCTCGCAGAGAAATGGATTCTGGCCACTATCCGGCGGCATTGGGTATGGCAAGATAAGGCTGTCCATGGTATGGCGCAGCGTCCAGCTCCAAGCCCCGCGCAACTTGATAGGATGGCAGTATGGTACAGTGAATATGCAGCCCATTGCGACGAGCTCAGATTGCCCTCAAGACTTGAAATATGCAAAGCTCAAGCTGAGGACTGACATCAGCACCGCCAAGATGTATTCCCGAGGGGCAGGCGAGGCGATGTGGGCAGCGAGCAGAGACCGCGCTCTGAATCTCGCTGTTCAAAAACGATACAGCAGCTGCTTGTCTATTGCCTTTAAAGATAAAAAAGTGCTAGGGGATAAAGTTGCTGCTTTTAGTGTCTGCTGGCTGAAAGATATCCCAGACAAAGAGGAATTAACTCTGGAGCTGCCAATCTGGAAAGGCGACTTCAAGAGAGCAACATCATGCTGCTTGGACCAATGCGGGGAACGGATTGGGACCCTCAAGCTAAAGGCCATATTTTGGCCAGGAATGGTAAGTGCTGTTTTTCCAAGTCTCCATTGACTACCCTGTAGTGTTTGCGACACGGCAGATTTACTGACATCTTTTTTGCAGGGCGCTGCACATTCTGAATGGGCAAATAGCAGTGAGCATATACGAGACGTTGTTGAAGTAATAGATGCAGCAAGAGATAATCTTCAAGATGATGAGATGGAAAAAGCAGCTGGAATTGTTGACGAGGAAATTTCGAGTGACAGCGATAGCTCTGATGAAGATGAATATATACCAGATGGTAGCGCAGAACACAAGCAGGGGCCCCTAGATCAAGTACGAGACTACAAACGGAGGGATAAAGCCTTGCACAGACAGCACCGGGGGCTTATGCAATGGAAGGTAAGGCTTAAACCAGGAAATGGAAATAGCTTCCTAGGATAGGAGTGGCTAACCGTTCACGCAGATACCCCGGACAGCTAAATGGGTGAAGCATAAGGTGGACAAGGCTGAAGATGCAGTCACTGGCAAGCTTGATCACCGAAGCAAGGAGGCTGGTATTGAGACTGAGGTATAAAGCCGCTTTAAAAAGAAGCGGACGTGATTTTTATTTTTCGGTCGGACCATGGTCTATGATATAAGTAATGACGGTGGCTAATCTAACTATATGTGAGATAATAACAACCCTTCAACGAAATGCTTGCGCCCCCAAAGATTCCCATTCAGTAGAAGATAAAAGCTTGAAGTAGTGTATAAAATGCAAAAGCAAAAAAAAAAGCGAACGCAATGACATGACGTTGACCCTGGGAATATTGGTCGCCGTCTTCATGATAAACTCGGCTGCGTCTTAACATTTAAAATTGTTGTCCTTCATCCAGTTAGTCATCTCTCACAGACGAGTCCCCAAGCACGTCGGTCTCCGAGACTTCGTTGGATGGTGCAGGAGTGGCGTTGTTCTTACGGTTCCGTTTTGACCGCACCTCAACGGCCAGTGGTTGTGGTGTAGCCTCATCGTCCTCAGGGTCGTCGCGGTAGCGTTCAGGATCGTCTTCTGCTAGCAAGGGGGCGAGCAAGGGTGCATCACTACGGCGCCAAGGATATCTTAGACCCAAGTTCAAACTCTTAATGCTCTTCAACCAGGGAATCTCGGGCAGTGAGGAAGGTCGTAGGTGGTGTTCGCAGTTTGGACAGTCTGGAGGAAGAATTTGCCAGGCAACCCACTGTAAGAAGCCGTGAATAGCGAGCCCTTGATAGACGGCCTGGGCCGCGGCAAAGAGGTGGCAGAAGCTGCCCAGCGCACGTTAATCTCCATCATGCAAAGAGCCAAATGCGGCCATCCTTTGGGGACGTGGGGGGGGGGGGGGGGAA